>JAJEKB010000796.1:0-72703 GCA_022393335.1 Macrotrachela quadricornifera
GGTATTGATGTTGTTTAAAGTATCTGTTAAATTTTTATTGTTTTTTTTAGCTCTTGATATTTGATTTAAACACGTTGTGATACTATTTCGTAGCGACATCTTTGTAGTAAAATATCTATACGAAGTTTTTTGTGTTGAACAAAAATCCACTATCCTTTGTATAACGACGGTTTGAATCAAATTTTGAACGATATAAAGATAAACGCATTCAAAGCTTGAAATAAATTGAATTGATACTAAATAAAATTAATTTTTCGATATCTTCAGAATTAATCGAAAACGTTTCGATTGAAGAAGCATCAATTAGTGCGATTTTGTCAACTACAGACATTTATACATGCATCACGTTACGGATTATCTTGGATGACGATCGAATATTTATATTTCATTCGGATTAATTTCGCATTAGTTTAGAAAACGAAGGTCACATGGAATATGAAGTTCAAAAGTTATTAAAGAATCCAAAATACGATATCTAAAAATTTTAAAACCAAGATTTCGATATCGACATGTAGGTTTTTCTTATAACAAATGCTAAATTCGTCATCACTCTAAAAAAAATACTTTTTGAATGCATTCAGATCTGTCCACCTAAAAAAAAAATCTGTCAAAAAGCCGATCAGTAAAGTGCCGCGTCATGTAAAGAAGCCAATTATTTCTTTATTTCATTCAAATCGGTGTCCTTGTTATTCGCTTTGATTTTAGCGAGCCTCAAGCTGGAAAAGGACTGTGTGATAGAATGTTAGGTACAATCAAAGGAAACGTTCGACGGTACATGAATGAGGATAATGATTGTGAAACAAGTATTGATTTTGTTCAAGGAGCAAAATCAACTTCATATACGACGATTGCTGCATGTAAACTGAACTCATCAATGTTATTCGTGCAAAAACTACAAAGGCCTGGAATAAAAAAATTCAATAATATACAGTACGATATTAAAATCATTTTGCACACTTCTTGTCGTTTATCGTCAACGGATTCTACAGTGCAAGCAACTACGTGGTGAGCGTTTCGTATTGGTAGTGATAAGCAGCACCACCGCTTACAATCAATCGTCAACATTGATCATATTGGAAAGGAGCGTTGAGCACAATAATAATGAATGGAAATTTGAAGGAGTTCCTTATCATTTTAAAGGTATATATCGAGTTTCTCTGTTTTACATATCAAGGATAGCTTTGATTTAAAAAAAATAATGTAAGATAACTAGAGATCGCTTTCATATAAAACAAATCGGTAGATGAATAAATGAACTACTTTTCTCGAAAATTTTTTTCACAATAATTTTTTTTTCGTGACAGGGAGTTCCGTTATGACAGAATATGATACGGATAATTCGGATGATACTTCAAGTGATGAATCAAAACATGGTAAGTCGGGCGATGCGGCTATTAACGATGACAACATCAAAGACCACACGAGCGTGGAGCCTAAAAAAGTATCGTTTACTAGTAATAGTCAATCGGGTTTCAACATATTCGATTGTGATGAACCAGGATATATCAAAAGGTTCTGTCTTTCACGAATCTGGTTAATCACTATGCTCGTGATGATCATGTTTATAAACCCGATAAAATGAGACTTCATGATAAAGCTATTGAGTTGTTCAAAAGTGGTGCCGAAACAGGTTAACGACGACGAATTCAGCAACTACACAATTTCACAGTTATCTTAAATACATTAAAGGTAAATAATGATGGTGAGCAGTCGATAAGTGATGCTGAATCAAAAACAATAAATTATAAACGACAACATGGGTGGGCTTTGTTACAACCTACTACCAATGCTCTTTTTTCACCTGACCAAATTAAATTCCTCAACGAAAAATATGAGGAAGGCAAAAATAACGATTCGAAATGGAGTTCAAATATAGTTTTTGAGGTTAGAGACACTTCTTTTTTTAATTTTTGCAACTATATTGTCTCTCATAGGAGATGCATAAGGAAAAGAAGATGATTATGATAATTTTATTTTTGGTCCATCACAATTTCTTATCACAGCTCAAATAAAAAGTTACTTTTCTCATCTAATACGTATTTAACGTCCTCGTGGAAGTCAACACCAATGGAGTGACAATTCAACGGATGATGAATATGAGCAAAAAGAAACAGAAGAGACCAAAAACAAGTTCGATTCAATATTATCTGATTTGGACGAACAATCAATTCGACCCATAGTCGAGGAAAGATTTCTTAAATCACAATCGTTATAAGACAAATGGCCCACCTGTTCAGATTATGATGATACTTCTGATTAATTCATAATACTTGCTTTTAGTGTTGAAACGATTTTTCGGTTGATCTTTTGGAATAAAGTATTTTATATTCATAAATTGAAGCTTATTTGTTCAAACCAATATCAGCGTAGCTTTTCTCAACAATTTTCGTTAGCAGTTGTGATTTCTTATTCAAACATGGTTTTTCTCCCTTATCTAAACTGTTCTTGTTTCGCTTTGTGCATGCTTTCTAATTTTTCTATTCTATTTCATCTAGATTTTGATACTTTGCAATCGAACAACTAAAGGAAACTATACATATGCGAGAGAACGTTCATATACAGACAAATCAGATAAAGACAATAGCTATGCCAAGCTTTTACGATTCCAAGATTACTCACCGAGATCCTACAATGTGTTTATTACAGACATGCTAATTATACAAAATAGTGCAATATGTTTGGACAGTCTCTTGCATATTTGAAAAGTTCGAAATTGAACAGAAAAGTGACTTTTGCAAGCATAGAATTAGTTGTCATAGATCTGGCTTTTATATTTTACTTGATGTAGGTATACTCACTGAGTAAAATTTTAGATTAAATTGTACCTAAAACGTGATGAAAATAAAATCAAAACAAGCATAAAAAGTTGACAATCGTGCTCTTTGTCGAGAAAAGTTAAATAACCACCTGATGTTTTTTCGTAGATTTTTTCACAAGTTTTCTCCTGGTGTCATTAAGTTTCTGGTACCTCTCCAATTTTAAATCGCATATGAATCAAAATACTGTAAAAAATACTTTGTTGCCTCTTTTTCTCCTATAAAAGGATGTATGTGGAGGATTGAGAAATACATGATTGAATAGAAATAAAGATATTCTTTCTTTTGACTATAGTCAATGATATATGAATCCTCGAAATAATAAGGTCAGTTTCTACTATAATAAAAAGTATGAAAAAATGACTATTTTAGTCCTGGGCCTCTGAAGCCTATTATCAATGTGACCTGGTAACTCAGCAAGAAATTATCAGATCAAAGCGATATTTTGGGTTCAGTAATATCTACAGGAGATCTTTCTTTTAGGATAGTTAAATTAAAAATCAAAATTTCCTCTCCGCCCCAGCCAAGTATCTAACTCCTGCCTGGTTTTTTGAAGAACCTTCTCTTAAAATTTTTTTACCAAAATGCGTAAAATTAAAAATTCTACAAAAGTTGAAAATTTCATCAAAATCGATGATCATCATTGTATAACATAGTGGAGGTATCACGAACATATTCAATTAGAAAACTAAAAAGATTCATTCTTCCTAGAGATATGCCTGAGCACGAACTCTTTTTATATAGTAGATATAGTTTAACTTTTGCCAGACAGAAATTGACGGATTTTGACAAGGTATACGTATGTGAAATGAACAGTTTTTAAGACTTTTTCTAATTGAAATTATTATAAATTATGAATTATACATTGATTGAAATCGTTATATATAGTGTAGAAGTTACCATCAGAACAATGATCATATGAGTTCGCAATAAGAAAATTTCAGTCATAAGAAAAAAAGAAAATCAAAATTATGTTTCTTTATAGAACTTATAAAGAGATATGCCAATATCATTATTGTTACATGTCTTGTATTAGAAAATGCTTTATGTTATGGAATTGCTCGTAACACAATAATAAAACCTACATTTAACAGCGAGTAGATTCAAACAGCTATCAAAGTTACGTAAAGCCTCTATCTATGAAAAAGAAGTATATGAAATAATGCAAGCACATTTTTGAAATATTTTTTTTGAATAGAATATATCTATTGTGAGACAAAAATGCATCATTAAGGATAATAAGATTGTTTGCAATGTTATCCAACTATCTGCGTAAAGTATTGCATTGTGTGTCATAATATTAAGATGACGCCAAGCGGGTATAGTATTAATATATCCTACTATCTTATTAAATGCTGTTCGAATATTTAGCCAAAATTCCAAGATTAAAATATGTAATATATGAACTTGTATAATGTTGTTGTTCTAACTAAATATCATATATTGAGTTTAATGTATCCGAATAGTAGGATATTTATATTTGAAGAAACGTTTATAAAAGCTTTTTGAGTATTTCGAAATGAAATATATTGATCAATAAAGTTTATCAACAAATAAAGGTGAGCATCACAATCACGTTGTCAATATATGTTTTCAAGTTCACTGATCAGCGAAAGCTGCAATTTCAATATTAACATACGTCGAAGTTATTTTAATAAGCTTGATAGATACCAATAAAATTAACGGAAAAGCCTATTATTTTGAAATACATTCGTTTTTTTAGCAGTTATATTGATAGTTTCATTAAACCATAGACATACTAAAGAAACAAAAATAAATGTTTTTGCTATTTTTCTCATCTATATGGAAATTAATCAATAATAACTTCGAAATTAGGTCAAACCTATTCAGAAGCTGTATTATAATGTCTTATCAAACTTTTGAAAGAAATAAGTTAATCGTAATTATAAAATTTAATCTGTGTCCATTTTTATAAGATCATATATATCGGATTACTCTAGATATTATTAACACATAGTTTATAATGAATGATAAATAGATGAGTTGATCTAATTAAACAAAATCTTCATCTGACATGATTTAATGTATATTTTGAGAAAACAATCTTTGATCTTATCAAGAAAAAGTTTTAAATGTTATTTGTCATTTTAACTTTCAATTCAATTTACACATGGATGAAACAAATAGCATAAAAGGTTACTTTTGTTTTTTTTCAGAGATTTTCTTATCGTTTAATAAAAATGTACATTTATCGTATAAATTACAAATTAAATGAGTGAAGTTGGAACATGTAGTTATGTATTGAAAAGAAAAGATGAAGCTTCTCTTTTAATTGAAAGTATGATCATGCAATAACCAATTTCACATATTTGTGTATGAACAATGCTTAATATTGTTAGATTTAGATTCGTTTAACCTATCACTAAAAATATGATCTTTCATGAAATAACGAACGTCATATTTGAAAACTTTTCTAAGGAAAGAAATCAAATCTTTTTGTTTTTGATAGATTATACTTCTTAAACATTGGATCTTTAAGAAAAAAATATCGGACTTTTGTAATAAAAATATTAAATATTTAGGTATTTTTCTTCACTACTGGAACCCTATTGGATGATAAAGGTAATATAAATTGGTATCTATTACAATGTAAACTATAAATATTATTATACTCTCCTTAAAAAAGCCGTAAGTCAATAATTACTGTCAGACGAGAAAAAAATATAATAAAAATTGAAAAGCTTCTGATAACAACTTTTTCTCAAAATAATCTCACCAATAATAAAAAAAAACATCTTAGTTTTATTAGATTCCAGTAATAAATTACTAGAATTCATTATCTGATAATTGATTTAGCATAGCATAAACACTTTTTGCAATAGTATACAATACAGTGCAATTAAGTTATAAGCGAATTATTGCTGAAAATAATAACTTCAATGCTTCAACTATTTTTCGAACTTCTTGCTATGTCACGATAAATTATTGTATACTACGTTTAACTTTCACTTGCCATTTACCCTACTATTTATATATATATAATAGTTTCATTGAACAGAACTTAATCGGATCTATATTAATATTTTATAATGCACCTATATATTTTATTTTCAAAAGTCTTTCAATCCACAGCTGTTATAATGGTAATATAGTGTGACATATTCATTATGGATTTATCTTGTATCTTCCTAATCTATTTTTTGCCATATTTATTAATTTTGTTAATACGTTTCAAACAGCTCTAAAACTATTCATTAGTTTTTGCACGTATCTTCTAGCAACATTGGATGGCATTAAAACGACAAAAAATAAAACTTTAATTAAAAGAGAAAAATCGCTGAAAATAGATACTATGTTTCATTTACACAAAGCAACTATATGAATAAACATATTTTTAATAACAATCAAGCAGTTGTTCATCATCATTCTCTCACATGGAAATAATTAGTGATAATTCTACAGACTTTATCTCTTCAAATATAACTATCGATATTCCCAATTTATCAGATGCGAATTTATCTTTATCTTTTCAATTTTGGTTTTTACTTATTTGTGAAATACCATCTCTCATCTGTTATTTCTTTGTTTTTACTTACATTCTTACTTAAAAAACTCAACGACAAGCAATTTATAATCATTCTGTATTTATTCTTCTCTTCATTGCATTTTCTATGGTATTATTTGATTATTCTTGGGCAATAGATAATTATCGTCGTGGAGGTGAAGTTTGGCTACAATCTCCTACATTTTGTCAAGTGTGGTGGCTATTTGAATTTGGCTTTTATAATGCATGTACAGTTATTTTAGCTTGGGCTTCATTTGAACGACATATTCTCATCTTTCATTCAAAATTCATTTCAACAAAATGAAGACTTTTATTTATTCACTATCTTCCATTAATCATTATTTTAATATACTTAACTATCTTCTATATTTATATTATTTTTTTTCCTCCATGTGAAAGTGAATATGATTTCACATTACCTGTATGTGGAGCTTATCCATGTTATCTCACAGTTGATTTCTTAGCAATGTGGGATATAATTGTTCATGGGATTATAGCCACTTTTCTAGTTGTTTTATTTAACATTACTTTACTTATACGTATTCTTTGGCAAAAACGCCATCGTTTAAACTGGAAAAAATATCGAAAAATGTCTTTTCAACTTCTTTCAATATCTACACTTTATCTTTCTATTAATCTGCCATTAATGATTATTTTTGTTGTACAATTATTTGGTTATCGAGAATGGGGTGTTCAAACTCAACGTTACTTATATTTCTTCAGTGTATTGCTGCATATTCTCTTGCCTTTTGTATGCCTTCCATATTGGCCTGGAGTATGGCTAAGTGTTAAGACACTCTTTATTCGAAGTCGTCAACATATCGTGCCGATGACAACAGCTGAGATTGCTCGTCAACCACAACGAGAAACAGAAATGTAAACTAATAGTTTTATTCAATAGTGTAATGTATCAATTGTTTTGTATATGTATCTCTGCTGTATCCACAACTTCAAGATTCGTCTTAAATAAATTGACTGTTTAAGACTTGTCATAATCTTATACTCTCATTACTAGCAATATACAAGGTTTGAGAAACTATTTATTCGAGATAGTAAGCAATATCCAAGTTTAATTTAATTATTGAAAATTAATTAAAATTATTTAGAATCTTTGATATATCTTTTGATATTGGATTAAATTTATTTGAACTCAAAGAAAGTTGGAAACCAAAAGTGTCACAGTTTGATGATAATTCTTAACTGATTTGATATGTAATTTATAAATACTTTAGGTTAGAAATTTTTGTTTATCTGCATAGAAATTAATTTTGTTAAGTGTCAACCATGCAACAAAAACTAATAGTAACAGTACACATAGACTATCCTGAACAGATACTTACTCACTAGAATAATGAATATAATGTTATACAAAAAACCGTTTTTTTTTTGAATTTTTTAAAGGAAGTATTCGAACCGATATCGAAGAAATATTTATAAATTGTATATTATTTATATAAAGCTATAGAATGAAAAGAAAATATTATTTTATTACTTATGCTAGAATATCTATTTATGATAAAGTTAAAGTTATTTTTCTTATAATTTATGAAAGCATTAACTGATTATAGATTTTTATAAGATTTTAATTATATTAAAATTATGAGCGAATATCAAATATACTTTATTGAATACTGATAAATAAAAAAACTCAGAAAATTGCATGTATGACGTCATTATTAATTGAATTCATTTGTTCGAGAGATTTAATTATTTTATTATCAAACCATTTTTTATATGGCATTGCTCTTAACCATTTGAATGGTAATGATTTATAACCATGCCTTGCTCCATACATTGTTCCACAAACTGCTCCATTCGTATCTGCATCACCACCATATCGAATCAGTCTATTTAATGTCTCTTCAAACGAATATTTCGATCTTAATCCATAAAAACCTGATGCTAAACATTTATATGTAAATCCAATACTATTAGATTCATCAAGTTTCAAATCCTCAAGAGTACGCCTTTGATCTGTATACCATAAAAATAAAGCACGATGTTCTAGCGAAAGACGATCATCAAGTGTATGAATTGTTTCTTCTTGAACGTATTTAATGAGTCGTTCAATATTATTATCATCAACTTTGTTTTTTATTAGATGAGCAACAGTTAAACAAATAGCAAGACATGAAGCAATACATCGAGGATCATAATGAGTAGTTTCACACATTAATACAGCTGTTTTTTTCACCTATTGTAAATGTAGAATATTAACCAATATATGATATCAAAAAGTTTATGTAAAAAATATATTTCATTTTTACCTTTTCAAGATCATTATAATGAACAAATGCTGATGCTGAACATCGCATAACAGCTCCATTTGGTGCTGCTTGACGATTATTACGTTCCCAAATTGATCTACTTACTTCAAGTGGATTTTCAAGATATCCATTCGTATAAACCACCTATTATAAATAATACATACAATTATTAATAAAATGACAAGAATAAAAAACAATAAAATTTTGAATATAAATAGATTACTCGATGAACATTGGCTCCTAATCCCATTCCAGCAAAGTCACCTAATTCTGGAAAACCATGTTCAATCCAGTTCTTTAATTTCTTAGCAAATACTTTTTCATTACCATTTCTTTCGGTTAATGTTTCTAGAATTAATATCCATTGATCAGTATCATCAGTCCAATCACCTCTTTTCCATCGTCTAGAATGTTCAGTTAAAATATAATTTGGAAATGGAATTAATTTTAAATCATCTGGATATTTCTGTGCAACTTCATAACGTGTTTCAAATTCAGTCGATAGACCATAAGCATCTCCAAGTGCTTGTCCATAAGCACAACCAAGAAGACGATTGATCAAGCCATTATTATTCTGATTGTTCAATAACGGTTCAAGCAGATCATGTTCATCAGAAACATAGGATAAATCTCGATTAATTCCATCTTTAAAATCACTAGGAAAAAATAAGCATAAAAAATGAATTGAAATAAATTAGAAAATAGACGAAAAAGATAGTTGTCTACCTGTTATCTACTACACCTGTTCTTTGATTTATATATTGACAACACCAATTGCTCATCGTTAACAGTTATAATCACAGATTGTTTTATAAAAATTGATATAGACTGCAAAATCAAATAACATCTACTTGTAAATTTTATATCTACTTGATTAAACAATTGACATTGAAAACTTATCAGATACGATTATATCTAAAAGAAACAAACATTAAGATATATCCATATTAACATCATACTGATTTGAATCGGAAGAATTCATAAAAGACTGACGAATTCTCTAGGATTCTTCTCATTTCTTTTACTATTGACAGTCGCCGTTCTCATTGCATATTAAGTAAAGCAGTAAGACATTGTTCACAATAGAAAAAGAAAAACCAAACGAATGATAAACTTTTGTATTATTGCAGCACATTCTGTTATTTAAAAAAATTCTATATGTATGTATAATTTAAGTTTGCCACCTTTTCAGTTGAACTTCTTAGACAATAGTCTAGAGAAGAACCACTTTTCATTAAAATGTTTATAATATATTTGTTTTCATTGAGTTCATAGATGACCATAGACTAGATATAAGTAATCATCATTTGTTTAATACTAATAGATTTCCTGTCGTTTTGAAGATTTCAATAAAAATATAAAAATGTTTCACATAAACAAGTAGAAGAAATAGTAACTCTAGTAAGGTTTTTTTGACTTAATAAAGTTTTTATAAAGAAAAATGTAAAATGAAGAAGGATGTTAATATCGTCTTCTAAAAAAAACAACCTGAAACTTTTTACTATTCCAGTTTTTGTCTCTCCTCGACGTAGCCGTTGAAATTCTCCTGCAGAATTGAGTTTAGAAATCTAGCCTAGAGCTTTATTACTTATTATATATTCATTCTATAAATCTCATTATAAACTACCTTTACTGATGAGAGTACTTAATTTTGCAACTAAATCTATGGTATTTACCTTTTTATTTCAGGTAGTGAGATATAATAAGATCGTTTATTTAATCACAGAAATCTCTATGATTACATTCTATGAGAAAGCATGAGGTATTTATATATCACAAAGGTGCATGAGGGGAATATCTCCAAGAACACCTTTCATACGATGACAATGAAAAAAACTAAGAGAGACCTAGGTAAATTCTACACATAGAAATACAAGAGGCGAATGACATCATTTATAGAAAAAGAGTTATTCATTCATACGTCATCATTATAATCTTGTTGTTTTACGGTAGGTCATAGAACCTTCATTCATATGCCATTCGAATTGTTGTTCGACGGGCAACAAAAGTATATATCGTAATTTCGTTGATTCATTTGTCGTTTCATCTAGTGTTTGTCAGTCTTGAAATTTAAACGAGACTTTTTTTTCACACTTATACCTGAATTTTAGTTGTCTATTAATAATCGAGAAAAAGTCAAGAAATGAAAATTGTCAAAATGACTTGAAAAATACATTATTCAACTCAGTTTTTTATACTTTTGTTGCTTATCAAGCAGCAGTTTAAATGGCATATGAATGAAGAATCTGTAACCTATTATAAAACAACTAGATACAGTCGCAAAATTAGATACTCTCATCGATAGAAGTAGTTTATAATAAGATTTATAGAATGAATATGTAATAAAGCTCAATTTTGTATGAGGGTTTCAATTTAGCAGAAAATATTGTATGAAGATGTTGATACTATCTCATTATTTTACATTTTTCTTGATGAAAACTTCATTAAATCAAAAAAAACTAAGGAAATAATTGTAATCAGAATCAGAAACAGAATATATTTATTCTTTTGCATCATTTTATAACAAATCTATTTAATTTTGTATTTAATTCTATGAAAATTTTCTATTCTAGTATTTTTATATATATTAAAGTCAAAAAAAAGTCTTGAATTTGTATTAGAATGAAAAAAAATACATTTTTCTCTTTATTCAAAAATAAATTTTAACAAAATTCCTTTGAAGGAGCATGAATAGGTATGTTTCCAAATTCAAATGTATCACTTTCAAAAGCAGCACGTTCAGTTTCAAGGAGTTGATCATGTGGTGTATATTTTGTCGATTGTATTTGTGAAGTAAAAATTGAAGTCGAAGTCGCAGTTGTAGCTGTAGTATTATCATTAATATCTTTCATTTCTACATCAGTTTGTAATTTTATTGATGGTCGATAATTACTAGCGATATATTCATTAATATAATTTTTCTAAAATTAAAATAATAACAAAAAAAATAAGAACATCAATATGAACAAAAAAAAACATACAAGTGATTCAAGTGTTTCAATACGAAGTTTTTCTAATCCAACAAGTTGACGTTCAACCTTTGTCACATACTCAAAATATTGTTTAGTCTAAAATAATTTAAATAACATTTTGTAGTAAATTCATTTCCACTAACAAACACATGTTCTTGATTAACATCAGTCATGCATCGATGTTGCCATTTCATTTCTTCAAATGATACATCACTCCAGTCTGTAGAGAATTTTTAATAGAGAAAAAAAAACAAACTTAATTCAAAGACGTTCTTTTACCTTCTAATGGATGTCCACCAGGAAAAAGTGATTTCGATGTAAATCGCCAAAGATTTATTGATTTTAACCATACTTTTGCTTCAATTTGCAATTGTTTTCTAATTATACAAATATTATTTATATAAAATAATTCAAATAAAATTACTTACATTATATTTAATGCTTTATCTCTATTTTCAAAATTAGTATAAATCCATTTAAGAACTTCAGAATCATGTGAATTTTCATGTTTAGATACAGTTTTGTTATCAGTATAATGATCCTTCTTGACCTGATAAATATAACGTATAGTTCATCTTGTTTGAAGAATGTCGAGTTGTTGAAATATAACTTACAATATTAGATGATCTATAGTTGTATTTTGGATCAATTGGTTGACGAGGAGGACGAGCACGAAGTGATGAATCTAATAAAAAAACTAAATGATCTCAGATCAAAGCGAATACACCAAAAACGCGTTCCAAATGACATATGATGTTCATAAGTAGTAACTTGAAGGATGTTCGTTTCGAATGCGTTTCGGGTTTTGTTCGCCTCGACGTGTAATGTAAATTAACATGCAACACATACCATTTTGATTAGATTCATGTAACTGCCGACATTGATCTCCAAATCGACAAAAACCACGTAAATAATATTGACACACTGACATATTACTTTTATTATATTTAAATTTATCTATAAAAAAAGTCTTAAATAGAAATTATTTAATATACAATTTTGAATAAAATTATAAGAAATTCAATCAATGGAAACACGTGTAAGTTTTACTGACATCACTACAAAATTTATTAAAATTAAATAATACTTATTGAAACAAATGTAATTGATTCATACGATGAAAAATATTCTTGCACAACGTATTTGTCGTTGCTTTTTGTATTTATTTGCACATGTGTTCGTTTAATAATGAAAATAAAACGTTGGAAAAAATCTATTGGAATGAATCATCCAATGATAAATGGAGAAAAAGAACAAAATCATGACGCATAAAAAAAAACTTATGCGAATGATAAGATATTTTTTCTTTACATACAAATAAAAGAAAACTTCGATGTTTACGATTGAATTCACGCAAGATACATGTCATAACGCTATGAATAAATCATATTCTCGTTCTTGATAAACAATAAAATTTAAATCATTATTATTGAGCAATAGGTTTTACAAGATATTGAATCAGTATTAATTAAAAAATTTTCATATACAACATCATTTTTATCACGAATTATTGGTTTCTTTTTAGTATTTTTTGTTTTTGATGAATTTATGTTTACAAAAATAAATGATTCAAAAAAAGGAAAGAAAAGATGTATAACGCACAAGTATTTTGAGAAAAGAAAAATGCAATAAATGTTAACTTGCTTTTCTATGTTTCGTAAAAGAGAGAGAGATATTTACAGACCACTGTTTTATGATTTGATATGATGAAGTGCATGAAAAACCCAATCAACACGTGTTTTAACACTTGATCGATATGAATCAAGTAAAACTTGTTCAAATCGATCACATGCTTCTTGTTCATTAGCTCCAATATCAATCGCAAATGTTTGTCGAAGATAAGCCATATCAGCTTCACTATTAAGTTCAGTTAAATCACAATTCATCATTAATTTAAATAAACAAACAATTTGACGATATTGACGACGAAGAATTCGATAACCTTTAATGCACAATTTTTTAAAACTAAAATATAAATATACAGATCATAAAATTCATGTTTTTCTTTTTCAATTTTTCTAAGAATAATACATTAGAATATCTGATTGATATGAATATAATAAAAGAAATCATCCTTTTGTCTATGTAAACATAATCTCAGACTTAACGGATAAAATACTATTAAAAAAATAATTATATTAAATCATACTTTTTAAATTCACGTGTTTCAATTGGATTTTTATCTGTATTATTATTAGTAATAACTCGTACAAAATCATCAATAAGTACTAATTGTGTACGTTCACGTCGTATACCATATTTCATTTTAAAATTTCCTAATATATGCCCAAAATCAATATGAAATAACTATAAAAAAAAATAAAACAATTCAATAAATAAAAATAAATTAAAAATATTTTCATTTTTTACTTGACCACGTTCATTAACCATAATATTATCTGGATGTCGATCAGCAACACCAAGAACATATGTTATAACACAATAACCAGCACATGATCGTGTAAATAAATCAATTGCACTTTTTAATCTTTAAAAAATATAATTTAGAAAATTTCGTTTTTGTTTTTGTTATTTATTTCTAATTAAATTTACTTTTCAGGTCCAGGATTATTTTTTGCAATCCATCGATAAAGTGCACTTGCATCAAATTGAAATTGTCCTTTTAATCCACCTAATTTTTGTATATTCATTATTGTTTTAGCATTTTTTACAACTTCAATAAAACCCGAACAATAACCAGTAGCTAAACATCCATAAGCTAAAAGACTTAAATAAAAAAAAAAAAGAATTTCTAATAAGTTTATAATAAAATAATTTTTTCATACCTTAAATCAAGTCCATCACTTTTCCAAATAATATCAATCATATGTATAAATTGAAGTGCTAACATATCTTGTCGAAGATCTAGAAATTGAAAAAAAAAATTGTTTTTTTTATATTAAATTTATATTGAAAATTTTACCATCTCCATTTTTAAAAATAAGATCAAATGTTGGAAAATAATGTTCAGCATATTCAGATCCATTTGTCCAACGTAACCATAAAGGTCGTCGAGCTGATGACATTATTCGACAATGTTCTAAGCTATAAATTAACACATGATTTATTCTAATTAAATTAATTCTCTTACACAAGTTCACCAAGTTCAAGATAATAATCAACAGGTGATCGAAAAAATTGGAGATTTTGAGTATAACCTTCTCGTGTAAGTATATGAGCAAGATATCCTCTCTAGAAAAATTCTATACATGTATATATATATATATATATCAATAAAAATAAATTACTAACATGATTATATAATTCATCATGTGTACTATTTTGTATAATTTCAGCAATAAATGTTAATTTATCTACAGATCGTACTTGTTGTCCAAGATCTTCCCCATAATCACCACAATAACGTAGATATGCTTCTAATAATAAACCAAATCGTACTTTATATTGAGGATTTCTTAATTCAACTCTAGAAATTTTTTTTATATTTAATTAAGTTTAATATTAAAAACGAATTTTTGTACCTTGAATGCCAATAAAGAAAATGTCCAACTTGTTGATTTAATAATGAACGTTTAAGTAAAAATCTTGCTAAAGCACTATCATGATATGGTTCATTTTTAATAGCCTAAAATAAAATTATTTTAAACAAAAAAAAAAAGATTTTTAATTAAAATATTTACTTGTACAATTTGTAATATAACTGATAGAAGTCGATCATCATCAATACGTGTATCAAGTAAACGAACAGCTGAAAATCTAACAAATGGATCAGGATACTCAACATCAAGTAATTCAAGTGCTGTCATTAATGGATCAATATTTTTCGTAGGCCAATTTTCAACAACTTTATAAGCCTAAATAACAAAAAAAAAACAATACGAAATATTTAATATTTATTCGAATTCTTTTACTTCAAGAATATCATCACGATTTGACCATTTAACACATTTAAGCCAACGAGGTAATGATTCAGGTACATGCATACATTCATAACTATATAAAGAAAATTTAATATTTATTTAAAAAAAAAGGAATATTTACCGTCTATCCCAAAGTTCAGCTCGACTTTGTTCAGTTAATTCAAATTCAATTGAACGAAGCCAATTATAAAAATCTGATTGAGTACTATTTTCACTTGTTTCTTCTAACTAAAATTAAAGAAAATAGATAAGAAAAACAATAACTTTTTTTTTTGTTTTCTAGTTTTATACATCATCTTGAAATGCACATGAACGTAAAAGTTGTTCAGTTTTTGTTTGTGCTTGCATAGCTAATCCATTATGTGGTGATAATGTTGATATTTGATATTTATAACTAGGAAATTCTAATTCAATTGTTGGATAAGATCGATCCGGATTTATACCTATTAAATTAATAAAGAAAAGATATGGAATGAACATTTTTACCTATGGATTTATAGAATTTTTTGAACTTTATTATTATAATAATAATAATACGTACCCGCTATAGCTCGTTCATTGAAACCATGCATAGATGAAATAATTTTACTATTACTTGTTTCTGTTGGCCAAAATCGTACTTTTTGTCTTCCTTGTATAAGACAACTATTATGATTAAATACATTGAGATTTGCCCATCCAATACAGATCCATTCATCCTAAAAAAAGAATTTTATTTTTAGCATTTTTTTAATTCAAAAAAAGAAAACAAATCTTACAGAAATTAATAATGATGTTCGTCGTCGATGAAAATGTATCGAACAACATAATTTACTAGCAGGTGGTAAATTAACTAATGTTATTTCAAATTTAATTTCTTGTTGCCAATCAGGATTTAAAGTATCAACAGATCGACTTTCAATAATTGAACCGGGAAATAATGGTTGTGTACCATGATATAATCCAATAATTATTTTAACCTTAAATAAAAAACAAGATTAAAATAAAAATATACATTGATTATATTAAATAATTTACTTCATCAAATTCACCGGCAGGAATTAATTGACCAGATAAAATACGTAAAAAAAAACATCTACATGCAATATCTTTTTCATTCCAAACTTGACGAATTTCATTACTTCGTCCACCAAATTCTTTTTTATATACAAAAAAAATTAATCTGATTTAAAAAAAAACAATAAAATAAAATTACTTTGTGGTTTTTTTCGTTCTTCTTCTTGTTTAATAGCTTCTTGAATCATTATTAGACAACGTTTTTTACCAGTACCCATTGTATTTTCTATATTAATTAATTTAAAATATAATGGTTTATCAAGACGAAGACATGTTTGAACGTACTAAATTAGAAAAAAATTATTAAATTTCTCTGAATGATGAAAACTTCATATATAAGTCTATCAATTAAAAGCAAAATTAATTTCATATATTCAATCAAATAAAAAACTTTTAAAATACATTGTATATTAATAAATAAAATATCTTACATGTGATTGTATTATTGGTTTAGTACCAGAAAGTCTTTCTTCACATCCAAATGCTTGTAACCAATAACGTGTTTTATATTCTTTAATTATTTTCATTTTTTCTTCATTTACCATTGTTGGATTATCAGCAGATAATTTTGATGAAATAACATTTGCAACAATATCAATAGATGAAGAATATAAACTAGCTGAAACATTAAAACATATAGGTGAAGTTGAATGACGTTCTTGTACTTGAACAAATACTTGACGAATATCTAAAAATATTCAAATAAATATGTGACATTGTTTTTTTTTCATATTATTTAATCACCTGATAGAAGACCGAATTGTTTCAATAAATTTTGTGATTTAACTAGATTTGATTGTTTATCATCATTATCATTTGAAGAATTTTGTTCTTGGAGATTCTGTCGTTTTAAATCTTTGGCTGATTCTTGTATAATAATATCAGCTAAACGATTTAATAATGAACGAGCTTCACATGCTTCACGTTCTAATGTACTAGCAAAATCATCAAGTGGAAAACCAAGTAGAAGACCTTTTTATTTTTTTAATAGAATATAAAAAATATTTATTATTAATATACTAATAATTAAACTTACTCATTAAGGCTAAGTCACCTTTTTCATCAAGAAAAGCGTCATGTTCACGTAAACTCAAATATCCATAAAAGAGACTAAAAAATGAGTAAATTTAGTATTTAATCTGTATTCTTTTTTTTTCTTAATTCAAAAAAAGAATGTAATAAATTTTTTCTCACTTCAATTCATTTAGTTTAATTTGTTCATCATATAATGGAATAATTTGCGCACTTGATGTAACTGATTCTAAATAATAATTTTTTTTATCATGAACTAATTCATTAAATGGTGTCTGCCGTTTAATACATGATAATGTATTTTGTTTTATTTTATCTAATGTCATATCCCTAGATAAATAACACATTTTATTTCATTAGAAAATATTAAACAAAAAAAAAATATTACTCTTCGCATTCTACAACAATAACACAACCATTTGGAAGTAAAATATCCACTAACATTTTCTTCACATGTGCCATATCTGAAAAATGCATAAGATATATGATCACATTTGAAAAAAAGAAAAGAAATGAAATTGTCAATAAAAATGTTTAAGAGATCATTTTTTATAAATATATATTAATAAATTGTCTTTTATTTATTTTGGTAATGTTGATGTTGAACTATTATCATTATTATTATTTGCATTATGATGTCGTTTCATTTCTGTTGCTCGAACATGTGCAAATAAACCTGAACCACCAAGTACAAATAAATTTGATATCCACCAAAGTGTTGTTTTAACCTATGAAAGTAAAACTTTTTTTTTTTCATTTTTAAACAATTATTTATATTTACTTCAGTATAAATCATAACAGCAAGTAATGTTTGTACATAAGATTTTGCTGTACCCGATACATTATGTGTTAAAGGACTTGTCATTTGTATTTGAAAACCAGTAACATAACCCATTGAAAAACCAAGTAAACCAGCCATTGTCATTGCAAACCAAAATGGTAAATCAAATAATTTTGAATAATTACTAACAATTGAAAATTCACCAAATATAACCATAAGTGGTAAAAATAAAATACATGCATTAAAATTATTATATAAACATAAACGCCATACATTATTATCAACACATGGTAAACATCGAGTTGTATAAATAGCATTTAAAGCTACAAATATACTTGATGCTACACCACAAAATGCACCAAACATTGAAAGAGTACCTAAGATTAAACAAGAAAAAAAATTGTAAGACTGTGTTTTTTGCTTCCTTCCTTCTCGTTAATCATAAGAAATGAAGAAAATATAAAAATCTATTATAAAAATTATTTCATATACATATGCATTCAACCGGGAATGAATTGTCGAGGACATGAGAATGATAACCTTTGTTTTTCCGTACGAAGAGTTCTAATTTTATGAAGCATTCTTCTTTTTGTTTTATTTATCAAAAATAAGAAATCATTTATGTATAAAATTCAAACAATCAACTATAGTTTAATGTATATGTTTCATTTAATATGATTGTAATACGCTGTTATTACCATAGACAGAATAAATGTTACACCTTAAGTACTGCCATATAGGAAAATATCGGTTCAATTAGCATCAAACGATATGGATAACTAGCATATGTGAATGAAGGAACAAGTACTGCTATTGAAGTATGTAACTGTAATCAGAAAAATGATAACATATTAAAATAATGTTCTCACCAAGTGAATTCTCTTGATCAATACCAAGAAAAAAACCTGCAATAATAAGTCCACAACATCCTAAAGCTTTATAAGATGTTTTTTGTCCAAGCATTAAATAAGTAAACATCTATAAAGAATAATTCAAAATCAATCTATTTATTTTTGAAAATAAAAACATAGATTACATACGACATTAGCAACTGTTGTTAATGATCGACCAACCATATAAAATGATACAGTTAAATGTTTTAAAGTTAAATTATTAAATATAATCATCGCAACAAACATAATCGAAAGTGGAAGGACCTTTTCATAAGAAAGAAAAAAGAATTTAGTTTTTTTTTGTCAAAAAATATCCTCTTTTTTAACTTACATCACGTGCAATTTTAAGATCGATTTTAAATGTTGGAAATTTCGATAAACTTGATATATGTTTATTTAAATAACCTAATAATGCACAAATTCCAACTGTTACTACACATTGATACCATGTAATAAAAAGTGGTGCATCAAGCTATAATGATATATTTAAAGAAAAAAAATTATAAAATTAAATAAAATTACTTTAACATTATTGGAACTAAGTAAATATTTATTTAAAAATACCATTGTTATCGAAACAAACCTTTAAAAAAATTTAATAAATATATATATAAAAAAAAATGATTATTTTTTATTTTTATTTTTTACCAATAAAGTATAACAGCAAATGTTATTTGAGTAAATTTTTTTCTTAATGTATCATTTGAATTATTCATTGTAGTAACTGATATAGATTCTTTAATAGGTATACTATTGTTAAGTTTATCAGTTGAATTATTTAATAATGTATAAGAGATATTGCTCATTGTATAAAAAATAAAAAACAAAAAACAAACGATCTAATTTTATTTAAAAAAAAAGAAACCAAATAGTAATATTATCTGATGAACTACTCGATCATCGTCTATTTTTTTTATATCTGAAAAATAAAATAAAAAATAGTTTATTGCATTCTAGAATAATGTTTGTTTATATATTTTTTAATAAAAGAAAAAAAAGAAATGAAGACAATTCATAAATGTTCATGAATGAAAGGTCACTTGATTAAATAAACGTTCTTTGATTAATTGTGACATTAATGAATTTACAGCTTCTACAGCTGTTTTTGTACTAAATAAAATAAATTTTCATAATAATTTTTATTTTATTTAAAACAAATATTTGTATTTACCAATCTTTTGCTGCTTTTGCTAATTTATCATCTTGTTTTCGATCTTGTTCAGGTAATGGTAAAAAACTTGTTCGACCTAAATGACTTTCAGCTTGTTCAAGTTTATCTGCTACATCACTTATTTGTCCTGTTATATAATCCGCATTAGTTAATAATGTTGATGTACTTTAAATAAAATATAAATTAAATAAAAAAAATATATATATTATAAGTACAAACAAACCTTAATGTGCTAACCCAATAACGATTCCATAAATGTTCAAGAAGACGTTTATCAAGTGATGATTTAAAAAAAGATACTTCAAGTGGATAATATTGTTTACAATGAACACCAAAATCTTCAATTTTATTTAATGGTATTGGTTGATATTCAATAGCTTCACTTTCTGCTTTATGTCCTTTTGGATATGTACGAAATGCACCAATATTAACTTTACCAGCAGATATTGTTCGTGTTGGATCAACCTAAATAGATTATTTTAAAGACAAAGAAAACAGAGATTTATTTATTTTACCACAATAGCAACAAATGGATCTTGATATTGTTGATTTTGCATCTGTGTATCAACATCAATACCTGATAACCAACAACCATACCCAGGATGTGAATGATACCATCCAATAACATTTTCAGGTCGATTTACTTCTTTAGCCCATAATGTATATGAACTCATATATTCATATGCTTCTTGTTGAGCATTAACACGAGTTTCTATCAATTGAAAAAAAAATCAGTAATATACAATTTATTTGTCTATATTGTAGATTCAAAATTGTTAGAATTGCTTTTTAAAACTCAAACTATCTCGATATCTAAATAAATATTTACCTGTTCCTTCTACTGGTAAAGCAAATGAATCCATAACAATCATATTTTCCCCATCAATTTTTCCTAATAACATGCCCATTACTTCAAGTGTACCACCTGAACGAGCATGCATAACTAATTTTAATAAAGCCAAAGCAGAGATTTTACATCGTTTAAAATAATTTGGACTAAGAATTTATAAAAAAAAACAAAATAATCATTCCTCTAAAAATAAAAAAATCAATCAATTTTTACTTTTGTAACCATGGACGAGTTTGTAAAATGGATTGTTGAAAACTAGCATCATATGTATAGATTTCATCAGCTGCTGTTATTTCTTGAACATTATTTGCTTTTTCAAATTGAGCTAAATTTTCTTTTGCATTACCTCCCATCTAAAAGTAAATAAAATATGTTGAAATTCTATGAAAGAATATTAAATATGTCATATTGAAAAATCTGTCAATATAAAATATCCATTATTATCTTTTTCTCTTAAAATTGAGACTTCAAATATTTGTGGGAAACTTATACAATTATGTCATGATTCCTTATTTTCAAAGTAGAAATGTAATCATCATGATCGTCACTACATTGATTATTCTTTAGGTTTTCGTTGTTACCAATAAATCTCATCGATTAATAGATGTCGCATCCTTACAACAATAGGCTACAATAGAGTTACAGGAATTTTCGTCCTGGACCTTCGGCCCGGAAAAATTTTTTTTTCATATTGAAATCGAATCACCCTCAGTCTAATATTTATTTTGTATCGGGCCGAAAGTCCGGGACGAAATTTCCTTGGGCCAAAATTTCGGCTTCCCTCTATTTAAGAGGTCAAGTATAGACAAGTAATATTTATCATCGGCCGATTTACTTGATTCTAGACGGATGGAATATCGATGCAGCTGTAGTCGCATGTGTATACAAACCACAGAACACAAAGAGCTTTTACAAACTAAATTCATTTTTTTAGGACGCTTAGGATCGATGATGTTAGAAGTAAATTACTAGCAAAATGTCATTCATAAACCATAGACTCCCTCACTTTATGGAAGCAGTATTGATTAGTAAAGGTTGTTTTAAAAACTATTGATACAGCTCATTTTGTAGAGAACTCTTTCTTGCATGTTTTGAAATCTTTCCTTGCTCAAAGTGACGAATTGTGTCTTAGAAAATCTCAAAATACCAATAAAGTGTGAAAAGATTATTTGTTAATTACAAAAATGGAAAGCTTCTAGTTTTGTCATTTTTCTTGAGTACGTCAAAAAACTTAATATTTTGGATTTGTAAGTTTGTCTATACGATGTGTCATTTCAACTTTAAAAATTCTAAAAAAATAAATTTAACTTTTTCCAGCTTAGTCAGTATTATGACGTATTATTTCTTAATATTTATATTTAGTATGAATGTTTCTTAAGTTCATATTTAAATTTGAATCTGATAATATACTCGATTGTGATGCATACTATTTGTGTTGGTTATTATCATAGAATTTCTAGTGTTTTTTTATATGCTAAACACAGAAATAAAGTGATTCATCTGTTGAAAATAAACGAATGCAATGTTTCCAATGACTCGTCTTGAGTGTTTAGTTTTCTTCAGGTAACTTTGAAATGAAAATTCGTCGACTGAACCAAGTCATGTACGAATTCACATGGTTAATATTAAGTAGGAAAATAAGCTTGAAAAACTAAATTCGTATTAGATACTAGCTTAGCTACAATAAATAATAATAACAATCAGCTCAATCAAAAAACAGTGAAAGCAAAAACTTTATAGAAACAACTAAATCATACATTGTATACACGAAATACAACTAAAATCATTTAAATGCGTAATAAATCAATTTAAGAAACTATTTTCGAAAAGATTGCTTCTACGAATATTCAAATGATTGCCAGTAATTGAAAGTGTTGAGATGTAAGGAATGAATGAATATGTAAATGATCTAACCAATTATTACTAAGAAATAGTCCCATTTCAAGTAGGTTTTTCATACTTATAAATATATATATTTCAATTTATAATGAATACAGCTTTGCATTCAATAAAGCGATAAAGAAAAAGAAGGAAATATCACTAACAATTATGTCATCTAATCATATATAAGAAAAACAAATTACGATGGATATGTGTCGGTTGCATTCAATCGTTCAATAAGAATACATAAGAATTTTGAATTCCGTGGAATATTTCTATTCATCTCTTCTTTTTCTATAATGATTGATATTTATATCGTGCAACTCTTATTTCTTTTATTTCTCGTATTATTTCTTATGACTGATATCATTTTAGTATCCAATTACAACCAGAGACGTTGACAGATTGATCCATTTTTATTCAATCCATAACCTGTCCTAGAGTTCGGCCTTTGACAGATTACCGGTTGAATTTATCACACCGCACGCAACTCACGGTTAAATCCGCTTACAAATTTCATTCTTTCTTCCCTTTTATTCTTTATTCGTACATGCTGCATATAGTTATAGTCACTATTCATTCAACCTTTCGTTTTGCTACTACTTTAGTTATTTTTATTACACCTCTTGAGTCCTTCACGACTTGCAGTCTTTCTCCCATTTTCATTACTCTGTCTCTATTCTAGCCATTCACTCTCTTCTTTCTAAACATGTGTAAGTATATAACTATTCTTTTCCTCAAGTTTAACGATAGTAATATTATATTCGATCACTGTTTTCCTTCTCTAGTGCTTTTTCTTCTATTTGTTTTATCAATTTTCTTTGCGCGTGTTTTTTTCGATAAGATGTGCAATAAAGAATTTCATCTCAATGTGTATATCGCTCGCCACTTCGTTTTTACCTCATTGATGATTTAAAATTTATTGAAAATATTATTACATTGGAGTACATATCCAAAAATAAAGAATAGTGTTCTATTTATAAACGTCTCAGTTTCGCAGACTACTACAAAAAAATAATACTAATAAAATAAGAAACTCATTAGTTATTATTTCACTAGTATAATTTGTAGAAATCCGTGACAGCATAATGACTGCTCTATCAGCGAAATAGCTCGCGAATAAAAAAAATACTTCAATCATTTTGATTTTATATAGTATACCAAAATAAATTTCAGCAAAATATGAGCGATTATAGATAAAAATTTACATCTCCGTAAACAATCTATTATTCATTTAAATTCTGAGCATATTCACATACATGTCAACGCAGCTTATCACAATAATGTTCAATGATATTTTACTACATTTGTTTATATCTTTGTAACAATATAAATATACGTTGTCCAATAGTCTTTTTCTTTGAAATAGAATTAAAACAAATTATAAGCCACTTGATAAAATTACTATGCTAGGTCTAAATATATATCATAAGCTTTACATTTATAAGCAATCACAACTGTTTTATTTCTAGTCTTTTCTATCAGAAGAAAATTTTTCTAATTGCTTGGAATGTATATGAAGATTAACAATAGAAATATTATCGATAAACGGTCTCTTAAGATGATCATTATCATCTATTCGCCACTCTAGTTTTTTTTCACGAGGATCTACTAGTCTAGTTGGCTCCCAATGATGACTGCCCGGTGACTGAAATGTACCTCCAAACCATTGTCCCAAAACACAACCATCAACAATGATTCTTTGCTGTTCGATCAAACTACCACTACCACCACAACGTTTAATATCTTCTAGTGGTGGAGACCATAGACAAGGTCCGTCTTCCGTGGTATAAAATCGTGAAGGAAACACTGCTACACCAGTTAATTTTGTTTGAGATAAAGTAGCACCTCTTAAGTTAAGGTAATGTGCACCTAAAGTCATATCATTGATTGCAGTCGTTCCCAAATAAGACATTGCCTTTTGCGCTCCTAATCGAAACACTTCTATGCACCAACGAACAAACGGTTCTATGGCCAAAGCGTCATGAATAAAAATAAATGAAACAATTGCTTGATGCACGGTTGCTATTGGCATTGCAAATGTGACGGAGCAAGCACACATGCGGCGCAAGAGCATTTTTAAATCTACATATAACATATTATCATTTTCCATATGAAACACATTTTTAATTTTGCTTTGAATCATGTATTCATGAATGACAATCAAACGTTCAGTAGTGAACTGAACAAATTGGTTATTACCGTCAGGTGTCATAAGGCCTTGTACAAAAAATAACTTATGGAATTCTTTGAGAAGCACACTTGTATTAACTAAGTCATCATAAAAGACAGCACTTATGTTCAAATCTTGAAGAAATTTACTAATAGATCCCACAGTTTTTGCAGTACCATTTTTATAAACACTTCGATTTAAGATCAATACTATTCGGAGAGTTGGATTTGTTTTTCGTGCTTGTGCCAAAGAAAGACTTATGTAACTTTGAAAACGTGAGGCATGCTCACCAAGAAATGTAAACACAAGTGTTGGTTCGACAACTGATTTGTAATGTTCGGCAGGGCTTGGAACAAGCTTCGATCTTAATAATGCATCGTACCGTTCTATTAGACTATCTGCAGTTGTGCCCTTGGGTATAATTGTTAACTGGTTTTGGACGGTAGGTATCTTAAACTTGAAAAAATAAACGAAAATTCCAATGACCACAGTGAAAGCTAGAAGTCGTAAATATGAGGAATGGAAAATAGATCGAAGTGCTGTCATTGTCTCTATACTATAAATCTCGCCCTATAACAATGGACGTGTTTCAAATAATTATCAAAGTAAGACAAAAGATGCTTTTTCGATTATGTTTAATGTCTTTTCTAATTTATAATTTCTTGTTAACAATCTCTTTCAAACGGAAAGATCTTCTTTACCAGTTTATATGAAGACAGAGCAATTTTCTTGATATTTCAAATGGATCTAAAAAGTAATAAATAGCCTAAGAAAAAGAATTTACATATATATTGCACAATATATTTAGATGAATTTAATTTCAGCAAATGTTGGAAACCCTAGGGATCCTGTTCGAATTTGTGATGTACAGATTGGTTATTCTACGTGTTATCACTTGTTTCCTCTCTCTTCTATATATAGTTATACACGTATGCATGTGTGTGTTCACATACGATCTTCATTCTTCTATATAAGATGAACGATCATAAAATGGAAGTTTAAAGCTGTGTAAATTCGAAATTTTGAGCTCACGTTTTGCTAACCTATATTTTACTAATTACCTTCAGTTTTCGTTTTATAGTTCAAAACACATATTAGGGTTCTGTTAACTGGAGCCAAAGACAAACTATTATGTAACTATAAATCAGTTATTTAATTTGTACTCATTCAATAAGTACTTACTAAATATGTATCATCTTCAATGTCGGCAACTTGAAACTAGAGCTAGGTCAGGAATACTTTCCTCTGAACTATCTTATAACTTTCCTAGCACTATTTAAGACCAATTGAAGAGTGGTCTTTATAACCTATTACGATCCATCTAGAGGTAATTCATAATATTCCTTACAATCGATCTCGAGTAGTTCCTAGAACTCTGGAAGACGGAACTAAGAGCGATCCTTAGAGCTCCTTGAGGCATATCAATGAGTGATTGTTAGTATCCATTAAGACCTATATCCAGGTGGTGCCTTTAACCGTTTAGAGTCTATTTGGGGATTATTTATATAATTTTTGACAGGTTATCGAGAGTTGGTATCTACAATACTGAGATCTATCTATGGGTGTTCCTTATTATCTTTGAAAGGTTACCCAAGAATGATGATTAGACAGATCGTTTTGTATAACATTACATAAGTAAAATCAGTCTCAGAAAGCTTGGTTTATTCGTTAATGTTAATAATAAAAAACCGATCAGCAGGCAATTTTCTACTACTTACTGCTACCTATTTACACATCGTTTGGCACTCAGGATCAAGTTTAAATTCTTTTTGTTGCATATGTCATGGAAAATTGGATGAGAGAGTGAGTAACTGATTAAGATGAACTAACTACTATTTATCTACGAAAATTTACTCGTAAAAGAACTTCATTTTGAGAATATCGATTTTTTATGAAGCTTGGTCAAAAGTATTGGTAGTCAAAGAACACAGATGACAAGATAGTTTCTTGAGTTTTGTAAGATTGAGAATCTCATTAACGACATCATATTTTTCAAAGAACGCGTTCTGTACACTGTAAATACAAAACAGTGTTCATTGGACTGTACAAAAGAGAATTCCAACAAATCACGTAGTTAATATGAATAGTGCCATGTTTTATCCTCTCAATACTGAAAAAAACTCTTACGAAGGAACTTCCTCAAGCGGTGAAAAGCTTTTAAAGAGATATTTTGCCCATAATTAGGGCCTGACGAGAGTAGGAAAATCCCAAAAGGATAAGGACCCATATTGACTTCCTTCTAGAGTTCTGACCGTTTTAGTGGATTTTCTAGCCTATGACAAGAAAGATACTGACAGAAATATCTAATGGAGAAATTTCGACTTGAAATTTTGCCTATATGTAGGTCTCATGATCCTTAGTATATGCTAAAAGTTTCAACGAAAATGGATGTTTCTCTCTCGAGATAATGAATTTGCAAGAAAACTCGATTTTTCTGAGCTCTCTATGAAATATGACTATTTTTTGCAAATTCATTATCTCGAGAGAGAAACATTCATTTTCGTTGAAACTTTTAGCATATACTAAGGATCATGAGACCGACATATACGCAAAATTTCAAGTCGAAATTTCTTTATTCGATACTTTTGTCAGTATCTTGTTATAGGCTAGAAAATCCACTAAAACAGTCAGAACTCTGGAAGGAAGTCATATAGGCCCTTATCCTTTTGGAATTTTCCTAGTCTCATCAAGCCCTACTTATGGGCAAAATATTATTTCAAAAGCTTTTCACCGCTTGAAGAGGTTTCCTCGTTAGTGAAAACTGATCGATTGTAACGAAAAATGTTGTAGCCAATTCGATCATATTAGAAGATTTCTTCAATATCGTAAGAAGAAAATATGGTTTATAGAGAGCAAGTTTCCGGAAAAAAGTATTTTTCTTCTCAAATTTCAGTTCTAGGAAACTCGAAAAAACGACTTGCCAGTCAAATTTCTTGACTTCAAAAACCGTTTCGCTAAACTTCATAGTATATCGATACTTTCGAGAAATAGTCGATCTTTTATAAAATCAGAAGTTTGCTTTGTTTATCGCCAGAACTTGACAACTTTTGTCTCATAAATGTAATAAATCTATAGTCACAAGCAATATTGGTATACTGTAGGAAAATGTTTATTTCAGGTTTGTGAATGCGTATCAAGGTCCTAGAGATATATGCCTAGTGCTAGAAAAGAAGAACACGTCAATCAGGATGATCTTCACAATACGAACTGGTCACTGTACTCAATTCCAAAAAACAATGCAGAAGATCTTACCATTTCTAATTGTTATACGATTGATATTAACCTTTTAAGAAATTTCTTAATACTTAATAACAACAAGATTAGTATTGGCTACTGGTCCTTACAGATTATACTAATTAAACAATATTGTATCGGATCCGTTTTTATAAAATTGTCTAATTATAAAGATCTTTCTCAAGCATTACCCACTGGTGACCGTAACAAGAGCATAAGTACTAGTCACAGATCGGTCTTGAAGGTCTTTTTGGATCATTCTTGTACATGACTGAAAGAATTAAAAAGTCGATTCCTATCTTAGCTTTGAAGGTTTAAACGGATTACTTTGAGATAGATACTAAAGGGTTCTAGAGGCAACCAATAGAAAGATCTTAAGGAACTTTACGAAGCATTCTCAAATACGCACCACAATGTTATAGGAATCATCTGTAAATAGCTCTTAGAACGCTACAGTTGATATCGCTAGATAAGCTTTCTGAAGTTTCAGAGATCATACGAATATACTTTTTAGAGAATCATAACTGCCATTACTTTATAGTCCTTGAAATGTTATGAGTGTCAGTCCGCACTTTTTATTTCATGAAAAATGACTTGAGTACAATTAAATCCAATACTAATTAAGTGGGTACTAATCACGTGATTACTAATTAAGTGGGTACTAATCACGTGATTACTAATTAGATAAGCACTAATCAAGTAAGTAATGATGAATTGAATAATAATTAGACGAGTAAGAATTAGTTGAGTACAAATTAATGATTACTTACTTGAACAATATATAATAGAAACACCTTATGATGACCTTTGATGGGTTCTGTTTATAATAAGAAATAAAACATAAACTGTAGATGGTTCGTAAAAGATGGATGCGTTAGTGAGCTAAAAATTACGAGTTTATGTGAAGAGCTCACTTTTTCTTACAAAAAAGTAAATTCGAACATATATACAACAAAATAATGCAAAAAAAAGATAAGATGTCAATGAGAATGAAATAGAAACGACATTGGAACTGTGAATATGTAGCAGCACAACAGCACTATAACTTATTCCCTTATCAAAGAAAAAATGTGTTCTGTCAACATTTTTAGAAAAAGATAAGAATAGAAAGAATAATAAGTAGTAACGTAGGAAGAAAAAAAACTATAAACTATAATACGAAAAAAATCTTCAACAAAAGAAGGTAGAGTGTCTTAATTTACGGTGCAAAACTGACAGATCAAATGACAAATATTGTTAGTTTTTGTTGATACTAACTTTGTTAGAAAGTTTTATAACCATTTTCTTCGTTCTTTGAAAATTAACATTTTATAAAATACTTCAGCTAGGAATAAATTCAATTTTTTAGTTGTTTAAAAATATGTCAAATTTTAGAATTTGAATCAGAAAATAGTTTTTCCTTCATTATAGAATGAATAAATAGTAAAAGTAATCAAAACTTTTATTGTCAACGCCTGAATTAAATGTAGATTGGTATAAAATGACAATAGCTAGCGATCTGCAGTTTTCATCAATCGAAAGAACCTGAATTAGGATATATTTTAATATAATATTATACAAGATGAAAAGTGGCGTGGCCAGGAATTTTTCATCATTGGATCGTTTTCCAACTAAACTATTCCGAGGACTGGGCAACAATGGATAAATAAAAAAAGAATTGGGCCACGATTTCTTGAAGTTGATTGCAAAGATAAAAACCAATATTTATTGAAGCGAGACTCGTGCCTCTCAAACTAAGAAGCGAATTTACTACTGTTGGAGGTATTAAACGTTCTGACGATTCTTAGCTCTAATCATTACTACAGCTGAAAATTATTGCGTATTAATCGTTTCAAATAAAGAGATACAAATATCTTTTGATGGAAGCATGGAGAGATATGCGGTGATCATCATTGGAAGGTGGAGGTAATAGCACAATAAGTCCTATCTTGTTGAATTTCTGACTGTTTTTGAATTTTTTTCGATTTATTCAAAAAAAATATACGTTTTTAAATGGATCTATAAAGTAAACTTTCACCGCAATATAACGAAAACAACCTTTTTCTGCTAATTTTTATGAAAAAATTCCTTAACTTCTCGTACGTAAATGCCTCTGATGTATTATGAACAGGTTCTAATAGTGTTTGACTCAAGGGGGAAACAGTGGATTTGGGATTTTAAATCCAGAGGAGACTTTTCGGGATTTTTTCGGATTTAAATCCCAAAAAATCCGCTTTTCCCTTTTTTTACGCGTTAAATTGTTAAGGTGTAAAAAACCTGAAAAGCGCACATTTTAACGCAGAAAAACGCGTTAAAAATTACATTTATACGCGTTTTTCTGCGTTAATGATTCGTAAAAACGGCGTTTTTACGATTGTCTACCGTTAAAACGCCGTATTTACGCTGTTTTAATGCGTTTTTTCAAAGGTTTTGTCTGTCTGGGTGGTTTTATTTCAATATGATTTGTATACCATATTGCAATAAATATCTCATGTCATATCTTTACTCGATAATAAACTTCATACAGAGTCTCTCTCGGACAAAAAAAACCATTAATCATTTTCTATTTCACTTTTACATCGCTTAATACTTTGTTTTAAAAAAACAAAATATACAATAAGGTGCAGCGTGAAAAGAACTACAAGCTACAAAGTAAAACCTATTTTAATAGTGTACGTTTTGCTTTCAAAAAAAGCAAAATCTTGTGCAACCAATTTTCGACACTGCAAAAAAAATCATTTTTTTCTATGTGATGAAAAACTTTTTCCATATTTCATCCTTTTATCGATTAATATGTTTGCTTAAAAAAGAACAAAATAAACCATAAAATGCAGCGTGAAACGCTCTACAACTCATAAAGTAAAACTTATTTCAATTATGTACTTTTTATTTTCAAAAACAGTAAAATTCTGTGAGACTAATGTCTGACGCTGAAAAAAAAATCGTTTTTCTAGACAGACGAGAAATTCCTTTCTTCTTATTTGAATAAACTGTTCTATATAAATTATAGAGCTTTTCACGCTGCATCTAGTGGTATATTTTGTTTTCCATATTAGTCGATAAAAAGATGAAATAAGGAAAAAGGAATTTCTCGTTGACATAGAAAAAAATGATTTTTTTTCGCATCGTCGAAAATTGGTTGAACAGGATTTTGCTTTTTTTGAAAGCAAGAAGTAGACTATTAAAATAGGCTTTACTTTGTAGCTTGTAGTTCTTTTCACGCTGCATCTTGTGATACATTTTGTTTTTTTAAAACAAAGTATTAAGCGATGTAAGAGCGAAATGGAAAATGATAGTTTTTTTTGTCCGAGAGGGACTAGTAGGCAGCACCAAAAAGTCGATTGAAACTGACGTTATTATAAAACATGCAAATGATTCAAAAATTTGGATTTGGTGGCTTTAGATAATAATAATTCGAATGTTCTTAAAAAAAGAGTCAAGTTTTGACGAATGTCTCTATTGTGAAACACGATCTAAAAGAGAGTGTTGAAGTGTTTAAGTGTAGAAATTTGGATCCCCCCCCCCCCCCCACAGACGTGACAGACATCCTTAGCAACAGCACATCACAGACGTGACAGACAGGCAAGAGTATCATCTCAAAACGTAACCTACATCTTAATGTATTAATTAATTATTTTATTAGTTTTTAACTAATTAAATAGGTTTAATTGATTAATTGGCTTTTTAATTAACTAATTCGTGTCTGGTTAAGCGGTTAATGTTTATTTAGTTAATTAATTATTGTTTAATTAATTGAATACCTATTGCAGATCGTGACCAACACCTAAGCTGATTAATCAATTCGCATCTAATTGATTAATTATTTGTTAGAGACAGGATGTTAGGCTCCTCATAGAGAGTGAGAAACGTGGTCTAAAGTCATCACATATTGTAACAGGTAGCTTCAGGATACTATCAGGGTACACGTATATTTCAAGTCTAGCTAAAATATCAATGGAGTATTTTCTCATTGAAGTTCTATGGTCTATGGTCAGGAATAATGTGGAAGCATACCCAGTTATACATAAAACACCAATTTTTGAGAATTACTAATAATAAGTATATCGTGTTTCACATTTTTAATCCCGGAGGGATTGCGCTGAAAGCTTTTTTATTATAAGTGAATCTTTTTCAAACTTACAGATGTTTTTGAATGCGGCTGTAATTTTCAATAATCTCTGCATCATCTGAATTAAAGTGTATAATATCATTGCAGTTATTCTCAAGCCGTGACTCGTACTTTCAGAGCACTTTCATTTACATTTTGAATTGTTTCTGTATTTATTAAGTTACGAAAGTCTCACCATTACCAGGCTTATTAAATTTTTTAACTAAATTACTACAGCCAATTTCATTCAATACAATTCTATATGCTCAGAACAGTAAATAAATATACATCTGTCTTTTATTAGTAAACTTAAGTGACCCAACAAATTGTTTTGACAAAAAAATACTATTAAGTTGCTATTATCATGAATTATGACCATTGCTTCATTAGAAAAGATCGTCAATTCATCTTTCTCTATCAGTTGATTAAATCACTAGAGAAGTCAATCAAGACTTCAAACGCACTATATCAAGTTTTTTTCAGTATTGAGCATTTGCTATACTTTCCAAAAATCATTGGATATTAACTTTCCAACTAGATAGACTAAAATTATTACTTGAAAGAGAGTATTTAGTTCTGAATCGTATAAATCTGAATTATTTTACAATTTTTATCGTTTTTTTTTATATTAAAAAAGTCATTCATCAATTAAACCAATTGCATAGAGAATATTTTCTTTTGAAAAACGTATATGAAATATTGGAGTATTTTTTGTTTTATATAAATTTAATAATATTTTATTTGATGATGAATTTATATTATTTGTATCTATTAATTTATCTTCATAAATTTTTGTAATCATAAAACAATTCCATAATGAAATTGATGAATCAATACTTGATATTAATAATAATGTACCTGTTAATGGACTAAATTCAATTGAAGAAATAGCTTGTTTATGTAATGATAAATGCGCTATTTGTATATTATTTTGTATATCCCATAAAATAATTTCACCATTCCAACAACCTGATGCAAGAAGATGTCCATTAGGTGAAAATTGTATTGAACTTATTTGATGTCGATGACCATTAAAAATTCTTACTAAAGAATGTTCATTATGTATATGCCATAAATGAATTGTATGATCATTATGTGCTGATGCTAAATAATTCGAATTTGGATGAAATTCAACAAGATTAATTGGACCACTATGTCCATATTCTGGATAAATTCGAAATGGATTTATTTTATCAATTGTCCAGAGACATATCAAACCATCTGTACTACATGATGCAAATATATGACCAATTGAAGCAAATGTAACTGAAAAATTAATAGAAAAAATAAAACCTGTTTTTTTTTAATTGAATTTACCATTAAGAATTGGTTGAAAATGCATTTTATAAACAACAAGACATGACCAAGTAGATAAATGCCATAAACGTATAGTACAATCTTGTGAACCAGATAATAAATAAATTTGTTTAGTTGGTTCAAATGCTAATGTAAATATAGCTGCTGTATGTCCGATAAGTAAACGTTCATTTCTTATTTCAATCGACGATGATTTATTAAGAATATTATCTTGATTATAATTTATTGTTGTATTAGTAAGTAAATGACGAAGTTCTTTTACAGATTTCATTGAATATAATTTATTATTTGGATTTAATGAACAAATTAAAATTTCTGATGATTGAAAACCAATAGCTAATAGATGACAATTATTTGATAGAATAATACAATTAATAATTTGTTTTGTATTTTTTAATGTAAATAAACATATAGATGGTAATTGATGAGAACCAAGACGAGGAATATTATTTAAATCAATATTATTTGGAAGACGATTATAATTTATTTGCGGATAAGATGATACAAAATCTTGTCGAACTAAAATTATTTTTAAATTTATTTGATAATACTAACATAAACTAGATAAAGACTAAAAGAATACGAGCTCATGAACTCTTCATTAAAAGTTTTGATCGTTTTACTGATTTTTCAACCTTTGACCAGATATTAGAGCCCATCGGGTTGGGTCCGGCTCTGGAAGTTTTGAATTAACCGGATTCGGATCGGGTCCGAGTTTAAAAACCATGGGCCAGGCGAGCTCTATTAGATGTATATGAAAAAATCGCATTATAGAATTTAGAAATAAAATTTTGCTCAAGGGAAGATTTCATGATGATTTCTTCATAAGATATCGAATATTAAAAAAGGGAAATTATATATCATTAGAGGCCTGCGGCCCCGGTTCGATTCTATAAATATTAGATGGAATCGTTAAATTGTCAAATATGTGAACAGATGTTTTAATATCTTGAACTGTTTATATTTTTCACTATGAGAAATACTTGATATTTATTGAGAAAGTATGTTTTTCAAAATATACAAAGAAAGGTAGACAAACAAAAAAAGCTTTATACATATAATATCGTCATCAGGAAAAGCAACGCTTTAAACTTTTTTCCCATTGTCACAAAGGAACTGAATAATACAACGCTTTCATCTGATAAACAAATATATATTATTGATATTGTTTTTACAGAATAATGCCTTTGTATAATTATGTTAGAATTGGAACACAACACAACGAATGAAAATATTTATCATTCTAGTATTAATAAAAAAAAAAGTGACATCAGTAGCCAAATATGGGAACAACGGTTCTGGTTTTTGTGGAACCGCAAACCTCTATATATCACAAAGCAGGGTGAGAAGATTGAATGTTTTCATCATCCAATATCTTAAGATCGTAAGGTTTCTATTGTTGATTCATTTTTAATACCTGAAGATCTATTAGAATCAATTGGTAATGATTGTAATGGAAAAATGCCAGTATATAAACGAGTAAATTGTATTTTATTAGCAAGAGTTGTATGAACAAATATTGGTGTCATTGGTTGTTCAATAGTTTGAAAACGTACAATATTTGATGGTGTAAATAATTGTTGATTTATATCAACTTTAAGATATTGTTGAAATATAGATAAAAGTAATGAAATTTGTGTTGATGTTAAATAAAATTGTGAATTTATTTTAATTAAATTTTTTGTATAATCAATAAAAGTTTGTAATTCATTACAACTTGTCATTGATAAACGTAGAAAAAAACGACTTGTACGAAATGCATTGGTTAATGGAGATTGATAAAAATGTTTCGATGATTTTGATACAAGTTTTAATTGATAAAAAAATTCTTGATGTAATGTTTGAAATATTGAATGAACAAATTTATTAAAAAAATCTTGACATTCATTTATATAATTATATTCAATTAAATCTAAATAAAAATGTACAAAAACTGGAAAAAGAAATTGAATAAGTTCAATTTGATATGGTGAATTAAAAATAAAATTTGATAAATATGAATATACAATAAAATAATCATTAACATTAGTTGGATTACGAAGATATTGATTTTCATTTTTATTCAATGTATTAATAAGTGAATAACATTCACGATGAAAACATATTTCTGTTTCTTTCATATTATGATTTCGTAAAAAGTGAAATATATCAACTAGATCAGGTAAATATTTTTGACAAAGATGTTCAATATTTTCATTTGTATTCTCCATTTTTATTTGAGTTAATTAACTATTCGCGCTATTTTATTTCAAAAAGGCTTATTCATGTTATTCCAATTAACTAATCATGTATACTGTTCAATGTTCAAAGGATCTGTTGTCTGCTGTATAGAAAAATGATAAAACTAGATTCATTGATTCATCACTCATATTGAATGATTCATTTAGATAAGTGATCTATCGCAAGAATGAAGAAAATGTGAGTTTGATGGTTTTTTTTTCTTTCTATCCATTATGTTTTTTGGCTTATTCTGTATGTGTGATTTTTACGAATGCTGCTGTGAGGGGTATGTACTATAAGAAGCGAGAAAGAAAAAGGCAAATATATATAAATATATCATCCAATGGAAAAATATTTTCTTCGACTTTGGTTAGAAGAACGAGAGAAAGAAAATGATGTGGTTGTATTGTGCCTATTTTATATCTCTCGTCTATCGTCTCTTTCTGTTTTTTTCCTTTTCTTTCCATTTGAGGTGTCGTGACGTGTCCGAACAACAAGTAAATTATTATTTATTCGTAGAAATACAACTACATTTCGTTGGATAATATTCCTTAAAAAAATTAAAATTTATTATCATGTCGATTCTTTATTATACACTTAATAATTCAGTTTTTACAAATTTTGCTTTTTATTCAACAGCATCAGTTGTAAAAATGATGAGTTTGGCTGCATTAACAACAGTTAAACGATTATCCAAAGATGTAAGATTTTATTTTATTTAAAGTATATATATATATATATATTTATTTATAATTTAAGGTATTTGCTAATGCTGAAGATCTTTCATTAGCAAAAAATAAATCAGCAGTAGTTGTAACAAATGATCCTGATGTTGAACGTGTTCGTCGTAATCATTTAAATGATATTGAAAATATCGTACCATTTGTACTTGTTGGACTATTTTATGTTGGTACCAATCCTGATCGTGATGTTGCACTTTGGCATTTTCGAGTATTTTTTGTTTCACGTTTATTACATACACTTACTTATCAAGTAATATTTCATAGTTATATTATTTTTGATATTTTTAAATTATTCTTTTTTTTTCTTTTTGAAAATTTTAGTTGGCTTTACCACAACCAAGTCGAACAATTGCTTGTGTTGTTGGATATCTTACAACACTTTCAATGGCTGTACGTGTTTTTCTTACCGTCCGACCATAAAACAAAATGATGCTCGATTTTTATCTCAAAAACATTTCTTTTTCTCTTAGATTTAAAATCATAACTATATTAATTGATCATTTATCTTTAAACAACTAACATATTAATCTAGATTTTATTAGTGTAAAACATTTCTTGATGAAATAAAAACGAAAAATAAAATAAAGTATTAGAACATATTCAAAAACAAAACAAACAAACTTGTTGAAGAATTCTGAATGGAATTGTTGCGCCTCATTATCCTACATTCTACGACATCTATAATACAACTAACAATATTATAAATAGAATTTTATAATAAAATAATTTTATTTAAATTAAAACTTTTTTATCATATAAAAAAATCTCGAATTATTAAAAAATAAAATAAAAAAAATTAACTTGAAAAGAGGTAAATATATGGTAACAATAAAAACTAAAAATGGTTGTTTATCAAATATATCAAAATCATAAACGAATTGATTTTCTAACAATAATAAATTTTATTTAAAAAGATTATGTCAGCTGGTGAAGAATCCGAAGATTCATTAACATCATTAACAGATGATGAACAAGCAACTATAATAAATGTTGATGAAAATGATGATGATTATAATAATGAACGTCAACATTATCATCAACAAGATAATGATCATGATTTTATTCCATTTTCAGCACGTGGTGCACCACCAGATGAATTACAAGCAACACATGTTAATCATTATCATGATTTAAATCGTGTTCAAAATGAATCTCGAGATTATTCTATAACACGTCCATCACAATCATGGCTTGCACAACATGGTCTTATACCAAATAGTCTTACATTAAAAGATTTATTAAATAAAGGTAAAATTTCATTACCAACAAGTGATAAAACAGGTCGAGCTATTCAACATATTAGTTTTGATTCTTTAACAATAAATGATTTTGAATGTCGTTTACATGCAACAATTGAAACATTATCAAATCGTATTCGTTGGTTATTACAAGATAGTCGAAAAGTTTTTGGTGTTGTACAAGGTGCACGTGTACTTACAATATTAGATTTTAGTCATGGACAAGCTAGTTTTGGACGTGGAAATGAATATCATAAACATATAATGGAATTAATTGATGAACAATTAATTCATAAAGATCAGTTAGGTTTTATTGCATATGGAACTGAATTTGATGCATTATGGAATGGTGTACGTGATGTTAATTCACGTGCACTTGACGAATTACGCGCTTGGTTAGCAAATTTAAAATCATCATTTGGTTGTAGTGATGAAAATTGTACTCATATTGATAGTACATGTCCAAATAATAATAGCAAATGTGCATTTAAAACAAATAGTGGAAGTAATTTATTAAAAGGTAAGTTAGTTTTTAATGATATATTTTAAAAAATAAAAAATTTTTAGCCTTACGTCGTATATCATTAATGTCTGATTTTGATACACTTTTACTTGTTGTTGGAAGTTTACCTGATCAAGATATTGATGTTATTGCTGATTATACATCACAATTATTTTGTGGTGAAGATATTCCACGTATACATGCTGTTTCTTATGATTGTAGTCATCATCTTGTTAATGCATTACTTAAAACAATGACTGCATCTGCTAGTACGTTTGCTTCATTAGCATCAGCACGTAATCGTACAGAATCAACATCAACAGCACTTGTTCCACATAATCCTTTAACGTTTGTATAAAACTTAGTTGCTTTTTTTGTTTATTTTAAATAATTATACAAAAAGAAAAAAAAAATTTTCTTTTTAGTTCATTACAAAATCTTACAAATGATATACCAGAAGTCGTTAAACATACATATCATTGTTATTCACGTGATGAACCACATCAAATATATAATAGTACAGATATTCGTCTTCTTGTACGTGAAATTCAACGTGCTTATGATCTTTTATCACGTATTAATGAAATGCGTCATGGTGCACTTGGTTCAGCACTTATATCAATTGAAAATGAATTAACTATTGAAATGGCACATTATCCACAATCAAAATATCTTCCACGTCCACCTAATCATGAACAATCACTTCGTTTTCCTCAACAATTTATTGATCAATCACCAATTATTTATTCTCGAAGATCACGTGGTTTAACTGCAACACCAACAACAGGACGACCATCATCAGCTCGATCTTATGGTAAAGCAGGAAATGTTCGATTTAATGATACTGTTAGTATTGGTGGTCGTTCAGCGGCATCATCCTTCAAATCAATTAATTCTTCCATTAAAAGTGTATGTTTCTATTTATTTAATAATAATCTATTTCTATGCTTTTTTTTTGTAGCGAGATGGAAGTGCTAGTAAACAACAACAACAACAACAACCATTACCTATTCTATCAAGTAATAATCCTGCTGTTTATCGTACATCAGCTAATTGGCTTAATCAACATGGTTTATTTGCTAAAAAATTAACATTATTTCAAATTCTTGCACCAAATGCATATGCACCATGTGAAGATTATATACCAATACTTCGTAAAACAGTTACATCTCAAGTACATGAACGTGCTATGGTACAAGTTGATTGGCATGATGGTACAATAAAAAATGTTCATGTTGATTTATCTGGTTTATATGAATATCAAAAACGTTTAAAAAAAATTGTTGAATTATATGAACAACGTTTAGAATGGTTATGTTCATCATCACGTAAAATATTTGGTAGTATTGTTGAAAATAATATTATTTTACTTGTTGATTGTTCACAATCAAATCGTGATTATATTATACATATACAACATTCATTAAGATTATTACTTGAACAACAATTATTTGGTAGAAAATTTTTTAATATTATTGCATTTGGAACAAATAATAAAAGTGGTATATTAAGATTTAAACCAACAATGGTACAACCAAATATTGAAAATCTTCAAAATGCTTGGCAATGGGTAAGAAATAAAGTTTAGTTTTTTTCTATAGAAAAAATATCAAATAAAACTACTTCAATAATTAATAGTAAAAAAATCCCTATAATATACGATTTAATACCTTTTCAAATGAAAATAAAACAGTACATCGACATTTGAGGTCTAACTATATTTGTCATCATCCTAGATCTTGAATATTCGTTCAATATGGTAGTAATTATCTTTTCCAAGAATTTGTAATCACTCCCTATCTGTTTCATGATATTCGTCTCTTTTCAGTATTCATGTACTCCTTCATCGCTTCGATCTATAAGTAGACCAGTTATAATTCAGATAAAGCATGTGACAAACAACTATATTCATCTCCTCTTATCCAGCCATCACTACTGCTTCTATCCTAATCTATTACTATTACTACATAATGTCAATTGTAAAATCTTCCAGAAGCCCGGTTGACATGCTAAAACATCTAAAACCATTTGGCGTTGTGGTCAAAATTATAGTGCAAGTCTATGCGAACTTGATGAGTGAAAAATTGCAGGCGCGACAAAACTAAGAAAACATACAAAATATGAACGTTTGTATGAACATATCCAACAATTAGTTTCTTCTTTTCATTTGATTACAAGAGACGTGGATTTTAAAATAGCAAGAGCACTGTTGAATTTTTAATATGATTATTACTGTGTTCAAAATAAATTTATTTTCTTGTCCATCACTATATTTTATTGTATTATTCTAGGTATTAAAACTAAATTGTGGTGGTACACGTAATCTTCTTAATGCTTTACGAACAATTTATGAAAATGAAGAAGAACGTAAACATCATTTATATCCTGAAGGAATTTATTTATTAACAAGTGGTGTACCAGATCAATCACTTGAAGTATGTTGTGCATATGTTGAAGAATGTAATGTTGGTAAATCAATTTATTTACATACAATATTATTTAATATTGATGATTATTATTTATCTGAACATGGTATACAAAGTAATTTAACAATGAGTACATGTGGACGTTGGGCAAATGCAACAAAAACAGCTGAATTTATGCGTGCATTAGCTAAACATTCAGGTGGAAGATTTTTATGGTTTCGTGAAACAGGAATTATTGAAAGTGATGATATTAAATTATTACAAAATGAAATTGAAAAAGCTTGTCAATTTTCTGAACAAGCAGCTAATCTTGTTGAAATAATTAAATCTAAAAGACGTATACGTGAAAGTATAAATTTAAATCAAAAACCATTACCTATTGAACATACAGAAAAAAATACTGGACCATTAGTTGTTCGTCAAACATTATTAAGTGCTGCTAGACAACAGATGTATGATTCAAATAATAATGATACAGATGATCAACATTGGAGACCAACAAATACAAATAATAATAAAAACTTAATACCTGAATGGCCTGATGATAGAATTCATCATGATGGTGCAAGTTCAAGAAGAAAAAAGTAATTAGAAAAATAAAATATACTAAAAATGAAATTCGTTTTTTTTTTAATATGTAGACAAATAGCATTAAAACAAGAATCATTTTATTTGGATGGTCAAAATAATACAAAATTTTCAATCATTAAAAATGATTCGTTAAATGCATCAACAACAGGAAGTAAATCTGCTAAAAAATTTACACATGGAAATGTATTACTGATTCCAACAAATGAAGATATTGAAACATCACAAGTAATAAAAGAATTATTTTCAAATAAATATAATCAATTAATCCATTTTTAGGGATGGTTAAGAAAACATTCACTTATTCGATTAAAACTTGATCTTCATAAAATGGTATCGGGACCTGAATGTAAGTAGAAAATTCATGAATTTTTAAAATTTCTTTTTAAAAAATCTACCGCATCGCGATGGACATCTCTGAGTGAAGTGCATGAAAATGGTTTATATTGAGGTTAGAGACAAAGAATATAGCACATACTCTCTTGCAATTCGGCCAAGATTCTTCTAAAGAAAAGAAAAAAAGAATAAGTCCAAGAACATTGTCTAATATCATCCATATTTTTGATACTTATAAAGAGCAAGTACTTTATTGATACGATATTTATAAAACTGCAATAGTTTGAAGACACGAATATGTTGATACAAAAATTAATAGTATATCCATCTCGAATTTAGACTTACGAGAGAAGGATCCCAACTGTCAAATCACGTTTAAATCGAGAGTATGTGCGTTATGTATATCCAAATGAGTTATGAATACTCTGAAAAAAGTTCGGGCCGATAGCCTATTGCTACAGAGATATTGCACTTTTACAATATTCTTTAAAAATGAACGCCATGATCCCTCTCAGGGATACCAAAAAATGAGAATAGTTTATTATGAATGTTTTTTGAGATTTTTTCATTTGCTTTTATTCTAAAATAAGAGCATAAAATCTGCCAGTTTATTGAGACAAGCTATTTGTAATTGTATCCTATAAGATAGGAAGGGCAAAAAAAATCTGAAATAGTCACACTAAACTATTCTCATTGAAGTTTATGTCTATCCAAAGTTTTAAGTCGAACTTTGAAAATCATTTTTTCTGGTATCTCTAAGGGGAACCACGGCACTTATTTAATAACACTGTAAAAGTGCAATATCTCTATAACAATAAGCCAGCGATTCGAACTTTTTTCAGACTATTCATACCTCATTTAGGTCAACATAACGCAGATAGTCTCGACTCAAAAGCGATTTGACAGTTGAGACCTTTCTCTCGTTAGTTAAAGAATTATTCTTTCTAATTTGATTTCAATAATTAATTTATCTTAGGTCGTCATGATACAATTACTGTTCCTAATATAAAATTAACATCTTCTGCTCGATATTGTTCAGTATTTCCATCGATAAATATCAAAGGTAGTATTCGTCATTTACAATTACGTCCACGTGAATTAGATGATTATCGTCAACGATGTGAATCTGTTTTACATCGTTATTTTAAACGTATGCAATGGTTATTAAATGGAAGTCGTTTAATATTTTCAACTATTGTTCATAAACATATTCTTATACTTGTTGATACAAGTGGTTCAATGGAACCACATTTAGATTATTTAAAAAAAGAATTAGCAACACTTGTATGGGAACAATTATTTGCTAATCATATACAATTTAGTTTTATACAATTTAATGATAATTATCAATTATGGCGTGATAATCTTGTTTTACCAACTGAAGATAATTGTCATGAAGCTATTGCATGGATAAGTACATTAAAAGCAAATGGAAATACATGTAGTGAACGTGTATTAAAATTTGCATTTGAATATCATCATACAAAACAACCAATTGATGGAATTTATTATATAAGTGATGGTAAACCAGATCATAGTACAAGTTATTTATTAGAACAAGTACGTTTAATGAATACAATACAATTAAATACAACAGATACAAAACGTATATCAATAAATACAATATCATTTTGTTGTAAAGATATTGATGCAAATAATTTTTTAAAAAGTTTAGCACATGAAAATAATGGACGTTATCATCGTTCAACAAATAATTCACGTGATATACATTTATTTATGCATCGTTTACAACACGATAAAACATATGATTTAGAACTTGATGAAAGTTTATTACCTGAACTTGATAGTGATGATATAAAACGTTTATTAAAAGAAATTGTTAAAGCAAGACTTTATTTAAAACAAGCTATTACATTTCGTTCACTTTATAATCAACAACAAGATTCAGCAAAAGCAACAACAACAAATAAAGGACAACAACAACAAGATGATAGTGTTCTTGTTGGACCAGCTCGTGTACCTATGTCAGAAGCATGGTTTAATAAAAAATAAACTAAAATTTCGAATACTCGTTCGAATAGTCAGATGATATTTTTTTTTCTTTGTTCATGTTTTTTATATATGCGAAATGAAGGGTTTTTTGCTTGAATTGGTTTTTTCTTATTTGTATGCGCTTTTATCAGTGATTTATAAAGTAAAAAAACAAAAGAAATTATATTTTTTTAATTCAAATTATAAGCAAATGAATGTTGTTAGACTGATACAAAAAATAAGCTGAATGTGAGAAAAACGTCTGAACACGGATGATTTCTTATGATTGATAAGAGGATGGATTATTTTGAAAGTGATGACCTAACAATTAATGATTTTATCAAATAGATAGTAATGGTCTTCTTCATGATCACTAAAGAAAGTTTGTCCAAAACATCATTCTCTGCTTCTACATATTGTAAAATGAGATAATAATCATTTGATTGTATGTGTTCAAAATTCTAACATTGATGAGAAAGAAATACGTGAATGTTGTTAATCACATCTACCACTTCATTTGAATTCGTCAACTTTCGTCGAGGACGAAAAACTGATCTTGAATGCAAATAAATATATCAATCAAAAGCAATTACTACTATCAAACTTTGCATCACTACTATTGTCTAGCAACGAAGATTAGTATATTGAAACCAATTATATTATGAAAATGCAGATTCATTCATTTTAATATGAAATTCTTTGATATATCAATGTAATGCATTTCAATGAACATTTCATAATCGCTGATCAAGCATAACTAATATACTTCCTCGATAGTTGAGACATTTTTTATTAAGTATTTTTGCTATGATATTGTATTAAGCCTTATGGAGTGGATTTATATGATCTATATCTCACATGCAGTATAAAGATACATAATCTTGACTTTTTCTGAAAAGATGCGTCACAGAAAGCTATATAAAAACGCTGTTATATTCTACCATATTTAATAGTATAAAGATATTTGGGAGATATCTTTTGCTTTGCAATAGGAATTTCTTACAATAACTTTTCCAAAGCTTTTTTCTAATGAATCTTTTAAAAAATATATCAATTTATGTGAAATGCTATCTAGATGGATATTGCCATGATTATAGTCTATAACTGATAAATTATCATCAAAAATTCAAGGCTTTTCTTGAATCACATTTATTCTAAGACGTAGTCTGTTTAATTAGACAATGTGATCATATAATATATTTAAAGAAACTTGAGTAGTTTCTGGATATTTTCATTGGAACAAAAATAACAGTTTCATTAAGTAGTAACTTGATCATAAAGTATAATAATTATGTCAAACTACGCATTTTAATCATATCATAATATGCTAAATATTTCACTTATGTCAAATAGTTCCGAAATTATTTCATTAGTATGACTATTACTTGGTAGTTGCCTGTAGTGATTCGAAAAGTTTAAGATAAACTAGATTTTAGTTCTATTGTTATATATAAAAGGGTATATGTAGTATTTTTCGATTCAACCATGAAGTAATCATCATCTTTGCCAAAAATTAAACTGTACTTTTTCTACAGTAATTTAAAGTATATATATATATGCAGTTCATGTGGAGAGTGAGAGTGTTTGACCTAATGAAAATAATCAGTCAAGATGGCAACTTGTTACCGTAATTGTTTCTCAAACATAGAAAATGATTCTGGAAGACAAAATTGAAACGATTTCTGTACTTTCAAGTTTCATATCCTATTTTTATCGAAAGAAAATCATTGCACATTGCTAGACAATCATAATAGACATCATTGAATAACATGAATCAACAAATTCTTCAAACAAAATGAGAACAAGAGCTATACGAACAGTTTTCTTAATACTTATCTTTATGATGCACTATGGAAACCAACAGATACAGATATTGACTGGTATGGTTGTCCAATAATATTTGTACATGCATCATAATCTCACATGCTCTGTCGTTATGATAGTTTGACTTCTCCTCACTTAAATCTTTGACAATCATCAATATTCGATGTTAGTATCAAAAGTATGTTCAACGTATTATTGTGTGGTAGAGATTAATTTTATCAAAATATACGTATACAATAAAGTTAGTTGAAAACCAATGTGGAATTCGTTCATCAAGAACATGTTTATTCACATCAATATTTTAACTTTGATTTAATTCTAAAAGTGTTAGAAGCTGTTTATGAATTAGAATCACTGAGGTTAAATGAATGTCTAATACGTCAAAACGACATAATTTTAATTTTCATCTAATAATTAAATCAGTCGTTTTTCTGTCTCTTATTACTATCCTTTTTCAGTCCTTTTAATGACTTCAATCTGATTAAGTGTTAGCAGTATATGACATTCTGCGATTTAGCATGCTTACTTTTAAAGATAATCTCAGTATTAAGTAGTATTTATTTATATAGATGTTTTGAAGTAAAAGGTGATTTAGTATGCAGTAGGACTTTGTGTGGGATGAAACAAACATTTTTCACATAAAGCTGTTTTTTTAAAGAACAATACATTGTTCTGGTGTAGATATTGTTCTCGTTTATACAAGCGATTTCGCATTTTTCATATAATCAAGTTTTTTGCAAAGGATACTGTTTCACCTCTCTTCTACCTTTCTCTAACATGATAAGAGGTATAGAACTGATTTGTTTTTTGCATATATATTAGACGGTATTAGGCACAGGTATTTCTTTTCTATTGCTCTGGTGATTTAATAAAATTTGTCCTAGTAAGAAAAATAAATGTTTTTTTTTTAGGATATGTGCAGTATTTTGATCATTTTATTCGAAGCACAAAAGATATAAGAGAATCGAAAATCATATCGACTCTTAATAGTATCTAGAATTTATAAAAATTTTTTCAAACTTGAATCAACGTAGTATCTTGAAGGAGGGCGTAACGAATACTCTAGGTATCAAGATCGGTCTGCTCTGAGAATACCATTATTTCCTGATGAACTATTCTCTAAAAATTGTGACAAGAAATAGGAGGTAACCTTAATCATTTACATAGTAGAAAACAGACAAGACTGTATTTCCTGTTTGTCAATCTTGTTCGAGTACACGAGAATAGCATCAATATTAGAATTTTGCATTATCCTTTAAAAGACTAATTATATAGAAGACGTTTGTCTCGTAGGACAAATAGGATGGAACGATGGTTCAAATTTTTACTTTCCATCCCTTTCGACGCAGAATCTGGGTACATGGTAGAATGCGACATTGCATAAAATCATGAATAGATATAATTAACTTTAATTAAATGTCGATGTTTGTTTTTCTATTTTAAAATAAATAATTTAATGTTTCCAAGAGTATGATATGAACTATTTGAAAATATACAAAAAGATAATATTTTATTTTGTTTGTTTTTCATTGTATAAAAAAGAAGAAAGTAAAATTTACTTTATATTATTATCGAGGAATATATGTCAACTAGAGTCATCTATAAATTGTATTCTCAATCTGATCGTTGGTTTATTTTTTTATCCATTCTTAATTTAGTTCAACAGATTTTTAAGCAAAACAATAACAAACAAATGCACATTTGAAAATGAATATATACATTCGTGCAAAAAACAATACTTAAGATCTGATTATTAAAATCCCCATATTAATCTCATGTCTATCATACCATATGCTATAAATAGTTTTTTAAATGATCCATCACATCATACAACCTTATCAACAATAAAAGGTTTAAGACAAGGTATTGTTTATGGAGCTAAAGTACGGTTTGCTCATTCAATTGTTCAAGCACTTTTATTTCGTCATGAACCATGGCCACAAAAAATTCGTTTTATTATTCGTATGACATATTTACATGCTAAACATTTAGGTTTATTTGTATTTTGTTATAAAATACTTCGAACAATTGTTGCTTCAATATTTGGTATAACAAAACCATGGCGTGCATTTATTTGTGCATTCATTGTTGGTTATTGGATATTTAATGAACATAATAGTGTTAATGAACAAATCATACTTTATCTTCTTGCACGTATAACAGTTGGTTTTGCACGTTATGCACAAAAACGTTCATGGTTACCAAGAATTCATCAGCCAATATTTCCATGGTTTGCAGCATTTGTTTGGGGTGTTGTACTTTGGTTATTTGAATGTCATCGAGAAACATTACAACCATCATTAACACGTTCAATGGTTTATTTATATGATCATTCTGAACGATGGTCATCATGGAAAAATTTTCTTTTTCGTGATCAAAGTAGATCTTAAAAATATAAAAAACCGTTTTTTATATTACTTTGCTTTTTTTGTCAAAGTACTTTTTAATATAAAAGACTAATATCATTTATTTTCAAATGAATATATGTTACAGAGGAATATAAAATTTTAATCATTTCGATGATAAATACCAATGAAGCATAGGAAGAGAGTTGGAGTGTGAAGTGTTGTTATATTCTCTCTCATTCCTCATCGTTTACTATTGAATTTCATCATCAATCTTATCAAAATAGTTAAAATCTGTAAGCTTTTACATGAAATGTAGAGATAAATAAAATAATTTGAATTTACCCTAGGGAAGATTAACATTTCAATTTTCCCTAAGGAAAATTATAAATTGTCCTTTGCTTGAATTTCTTCTATAACATATATATAGTGGGTGTAAAATGAATACTCATAGAATATATTTACATATGCCAATAATAAATAAATAATAAACAATAGAGAAAAACAAAAAAACTAATGACAAACAGAGAATGGCATGAAGAAAAAAAAAACTGATGTGATTAACGATAAAAAAAAAGAGACTATAAGATCTTATACTGATAGAGAAAGAAGAAAAGACTACGAACATACAATCAACAACATTCGAAACAAATTCATCTACTACTATTACTATTATATGGTGATATAATTTATATTTCTTACGATTTTCTTTATTATTATTTTCGAATTGAAAATACTAAATGTATCATTAATTACATTGACAAATATATTCTTAACGCTTCGGAAAAACATAATTTATATTATGATGTTTTTGATAATTGAACTTGATATTGATCGATCTTTTTTCAATCATACTATTCTATTATTTTACACTTCATTACATCTTTACAAAATATTAACAAAGAAATATTTTAACATAAGTTTTGATCTTTCTAATGTATGTTTTTAAGAGACATATCTCATGTAAATTTAACTAATTATCAATGCAAAGTAAGTTCAATTTATTCTAGCTTGAAAAACAAAAAAACACAAAAAGCTTGTTATATGATACAGCATAGATTAATAAATGTATCTAAAAATAATTTAAAATATGATATTATAGAGTATATTATTCAGTCTTTTAATATAAAATAAGTATAGAATAAAATCATCTGAGATTTATATGTTATTATTGGCAACGTCTTTCTCCACATTGGAAAAAACTCATTTAAACGTTTCTTTTTTTTTTAGAAGTGGAATATACTTCACGTTTCCTGGTTGTCTGTTTCTATTTTCTTTATAATGTAATAAAAACAGTCATAAACGTCAAGCAAACTCGTTCATGTAATCATAATTCAATAGACATCATTTTCAGTAGAGTCTAATCAATAATTATTTCTAGGCTATTTCTTTTTCTTATTTAAAAAAAAAAAAGAAACATGACATTGTTCTCTATATCATTAAAATAGTTGAAATGAAGCTATGAAATATATATATAAATATATTTCTATATTAGTTGAAGGTCTGTATATTGTTTATTTTGCCCTTTTGGTTGACAGATCAAAGGTTGTGTATATATTTTTATTTCACAATTCAAAAAAAGAAAGAATTAATATTTGTTTATTCTACCGAAGTAATTGCAAACTAGCTATTAATTGATTATTAGTTATATTTACCCATAATCTTCTCTCTCTCTGGTCTTCGTTAGTATACATATATAGTTTTTATACTCAATGTTTGAAAAGAGTATTTATTGAAGGTCAGATTTGAAAGAGCAAGAAAAAAAAAAAGAGTCGAAGGCTTTCTTTCTGTCACTAGGTTAATCAAGGAAAAAAAAACTCGCTGCTTGAGTCAAACAACATGATGTATCGAGATGCATCATTATATTTCTCTTGATCTTACCATAACATGTATTGTCGCTGTTAATTTGTCAAATATCACATCACGTATGTAATCAAACACATGAATTTTTCATTATCATTATTGTCATCTTTCAAGAAAAGAAATTAATTTATCTGTATTTTTATTTCAAACAAATAAAGAACTATATTACGAATTACATACATTTAGTAATCTAATAATAAGGTAAGAGCAAAATGTTTGTGATATTTTTCATATTGATATAAGTTATATGGAAAAATTCGGAGAATTTTTTTCAATAAATTATATCATAAGATGCCATGTGAGAAACTCTACAATATCTATAATATTGTTTATTTTATAGTCGCAATTTTTGTTTTTCAAGTTAGACAAGATTTCGACCATATGGAAACGATAATATTTTTGCTACAAGATGAATTCGCTCTTTCTTATTCCATGTTTTTATAATTGTCCTTTGTAAATTGTAGAGCTTTTCACGCTGCGTCTTATAGTGTATTTGATGTATCTTTTAATAAAGGATATCAGGTACTAAATAAGAAAAAATGTATTCCTCATATGTCAAAGAAAAGATTTCTTCGTAACGTTGAAACTTAGACGCTCAAAAGTGTGTCTTTCTCAAAAGCAAAAATTGCAATTATAGAATCAACACCTGTATTGATATTGTAGAGCTTTTCACCCTGCATTGTTGAAAGAGGTCCTCGAAAATTTTTCTATTCATATCGATATGAAAAATGTCGCGAACCTTTTGCCCTTACCTTATAAGGTAAGAACTTAGTTTTTCTTTTTGTTGTAAAACATATGAATATAGTTAGATTAGATATAACTATTGCATTGACATAGTATGAATATATTGTATTTTTATTTTTTGATATATATTAATTATATAAAAAGTAAAAGAAGATGTGAATCATGATATCAAGAAAATGATAAGAAATTTATTCATTTGTTAATGCATCTCCGTTGATGTATACGTGTATATAATCAAAAAAGATATAATTATTAAGAGTTAGTCGGATGTAAAAGGCAAGTACTTAACACCATAGGAACATTTTATATTTCCTATTAAATAGTCTCTAATGAATACTGAAGAATGTCATTGACTGGGTCGTTTCTTTATATATTTGGTAAATATGAATTTAATTATTAGTATTCTAAAGAAATCAATTCCTTTACATATATATATATACAAAAGAATGTGTATTTATTCATTTGATAAATTAATAAAATATACAACGTAAGTCATTTTATTTTATATGATTAACTATAATTATATTCTATACATTCATATAATAGAGAAGAGAATAATAATTAGTATCACAAAAAAATCATCGATTTATTATAAATAATAAATTTTTTATATGTTAATTGATGCATATGCATTAGTTTTCTAAAAGAAAAAAAAAATAGCTGAACTGTAATATTATAGAATTCTTAAGGAATCAAATAAGCGGAAATAATGAGTATTAATAAATCAAATTAACTTCTATTTTAAAATCATTTATAAGTACTAAAGGTGTACTTTATTAAAGTTACAAGGTCATTTTTGATTTTTTTAAATAATTATTCTTTTTTATTTTTTTTGATTAATATAAATCAAAAACAGACAACAAATTTTATTTAAAACAGAAATAGGTCAATGCAGTTATAAGTATAATCGAAGAAAAAGAAATAATGAAAAATATTATCTTTCCTATAATCGATTATATTGTGTCTAGACAATATAAATATGTATATATTCACATATAGAAATTATTTACAAAAATAGAAATTGACGAATCATAGGATTAATCTTGATTTTATACTATCAATACTTATATATATATATATATATATATAAGAGAAGAAGAAAAACTTGGCAGCAAATGTTGATAGACTATTACTGGTCTCAATTGATCGGAAATCTCAGAATCGATCACATTGAAGCAATTGTATGATAACGATTATTGACTTTCCTTCTGCCACACATATTATTAAAAATATTCGTTATTCTAATATTTATATTCAATCTTATTCATATAATAATAATAAGATCCTTTCTTTTTTTTTATACATAGTGACACAAAAAAAACAGAAAATGAACCCTTGAAAATATTCAAAAGACAAGAAAAAGAAAATCCCTTGAAACTAAAACAAAAAAAAAAACAATCTATTCATTGTTATAATTATATTATTGAACATGACAGTATGTAACAATTAAATTTACTTTCTTTTATATTATTCATATATAGTACTGAAATGTCCTTCTTTTTTACCATTATAGACATAAATTATTAGTTATTCAACGTAAAAGACATTTATATACTCATATCTGTAAAGGATGATGAGACAGCTGTTAAGCATGGGCAGTCATAAAATATAATATCATTTAAAAAAAAACTACAGAAAAGAGAAAGAAGATAAAATATGGTAAATAATTAATATTTAAATAAATTGTTTATTGATTGAAAATTATACTTTTTTTTTTCTATTTTAATATATATTAAGAATAATTTTTTTTTTGTTAACTTTTTAATTATAAATTTGATTGATATATAACAGATAATATATTTCCATAGTTATTTTATTCTATACGCGATTAGAATAGAAAACATCCTCTTCTGGGAAGAAAGTGTAGTCGGCATTATAAACTTTTTTTGCACATATGTAGACAGTCAACAGATGCTAAATGTCAAGTACTTGTAGTAATATATAGAAAGATAGGATAGTTATTAAGCTTAATTGTTATAGATGTCTTGAAAAAGAAAAAAAAAATAAAAAGGTTTCATGACTGACATTCTACACCAAATGTTTTGTGTTAATTTTATCTTATACTTTAATTAATGATATATCCGGATTATTATGACTGTATGTATAGAAGAAGTTTTTAATTATTTTATTATTTTATTTTAGATATTTATTTAATGTAAAGAAAAAAAAAAAACGTTAAAAGAATAATAACGATTACGTTGGTAGATACTATGAAAATCTTTTGTCTACATCATTGTCTGGTTGAAAAATCCAATGCAAATTGTCACCAATTTAATAAATGATAGTTTAATAAATAATTCGAAAAATTTATTAAATATTTCTTTACAAAATATAGAACAAGATATTGGTTTAACAAGTTTAATATTATGTATTTTTCTTGGTTTTTTTTGTATTATTACCGTTTTTGGTAATGCACTTGTTATTTATGCTGTTAGTCAAGAACGATATTTAAAATCAGGTAAAATTTATAAATTAAATTTTTTAATTGTTTTATTTTCTTTTTTAGCTACATATTATTATATGGCATCATTAGCATGTGCTGATTTAATTGTTGGTTTAATTGTTATGCCATTTGCTATTGTTCAAGTTATATATGGTGAATATTGGCCATTTGGAAAACTTTATTGTGATCTTTGGCATTCGATTGATGTTTGTGCAAGTACAGCATCAATACTTGATTTATGTGTTATTGCATTGGATCGATATTCAGCAATAACAAATCCAATTTCATATCATCGAGCATTTTTTGTTAAACGATGGCCTTATCTCTTGGTAGCTGTTTGGCTATGTTCAGGTTTATATTAAATAGAAAAAATTAAAAAAAAAAAAGCATTATTTCTTTTATTCTTCTATTTAGGTATAATTTCATTTCCTGCTATAGCATATTGGCGTTTAGTTGTTCGTCAATATGAAATAGATCGTTGTCTTTTTCCTGATGATATTTATTATATACTTGTATCATCATTAATATCTTTTTATATTCCTTTATTTGTAATGATTTTTGTTTATATAAGAATTTATCGTGCAGCTGTAAGACAATTACATGCATTTAAAACCGGTGTTAAATTAACAAGAACAATAAAAACAAAAGTAAAAAAACAGACAAATAAAGATAATTCACCAGCATTAAATATCTCACCTGATGTATGTTTACGTATACATCGTGGAAAATATCATGGTGTAACACTTGATCGTGATTCATCATTAACAGATAATTCAATATCACATGCTTCATTAACAAATGATAATTATCAATATCCATATAATAAAAAACAATTATCATCAGAAAAATCTCGTCAAACAATTGGTAAACGTATAACAAAATTTTCTAAAGAACAAAAAGCAACAATAACACTTGCTTATGTTATGGGAATATTTGTTATATGTTGGTTACCATTTTTTGTTTATAATCCTTTAACTGCTATAGCAAAATTATTTCTTTATAAAAAAAAATCTTTAAATAAATTTCAACAATTTTTAATTGGAAATGATCTTGTTTTTCAATTATTTACTTGGCTTGGTTATATGAATTCAAGGTAAAATATTCTATATTAAAAACAAAAACGAAAGTAAAATTTTTTTTTTTTTTTTTTGTAGTGTTAATCCAATAATTTATGCTTATTCATCTCGTGAATTTCGTCGAGCATTTATTAAATATTTATGTCGATGTTTTCCAATACGTTTAAGAAATTTTATAATGTCTTATCATAATTTACATCTATTAAGTTATCGTCATCGTCGACCACCATCATCACTTATATCAAATGAAAATCTTGAATCAAATTCTGATAATACAAATAAACAATTAATTATTCCATCATCATCATCAATGCCAACAGCTATTTTAATAAAAATTCAAAGTAAAAAAAAATCAAAACTTTCATTTTTAACAAATTCTCATAAAAATCATGACCAAAATCATCATGTACAACAACAACAACAACAACAAATATCTAACACTAATAATATTTTTGTTGATTATTGTACTTATCATGATGTTGCTGTTTCAAGGGTGACATGTCTTTGATAATACATACACATATATATGTCGAGATATTTTTTATTAAATCTAAATGCATTTTATTTAAAATTATGCGAAAAGAAAAAAAAAACAAGAGAAAAAATAATAATTATTCATTATGTCAGATTTTGTTCATTTCGTTGTGCACGTTTCTAAAAGAATAAAAAAAAAATATATATCATATTTGAATAATAATATGAATTTTTTATCAAATAGATCTTGATTTCAATCAACTATTCATTTTTAATATCTTGTTTTTGATCAGTAAGAAAAAAAATGAAAATACTTTTATCAAAATTAGGCTTCATACAAGAAATCATATATTCATTATCTTTCATTTGACAATTAAAAAGATCTTTTACAAAAGATAAATATTAAACATTATATTTTCATGAATTGTTTCATTCATTAGTTTAGTTATATGAACAAAGAAGAATATATATTTCTTCTATAATAGGTTAAAAAAACATGACATTTGATATATTTTTTTTGTTCAAGTGCAAAATCTATCATCTGTTATTGATAAAGAGATGAAACAAAATCCAGAAAACTAATGTATCATAAAATATGGTTATATACCCCGGAGATTCTAATTAATATTTTTTTTAAAAAAGAATAAAAGCAAAAATTCATACTTGAAAAATAAGTTCAAGTTCAGATTGTCGACATTGTGTTTGTATTAATGTTTTTGTATATGTTTTTGAATTAACTCGTTTTATTTCATTTGTTGTACTGTTCATTGATTTTGTTTGTTTTGTTGTATTATCAATAACAGTATTTAATTCATCTGGACGCATTATAAAAGTTTCAACATTTGTATCATTATTTATAATTTCATTTGTATCATTATTTTGTACTAATGATGATGTTGTTCCTTTTGAACATGTATCAAGTCTTAAATAAGATTTTGATCCATTTAAACGACGACCTGATCGTCGACCATTTGAACCAGGTTCAATTTCAAGATGTTGTTTAGCTTTTGTAAATAATGGATTAGTACGAAGCTAAATTAAATATTTTAAATATATTTAATTTAGTTTTCATAAAATTAAAATTTACTTCTCGAAGTATTCGTGTATCAGATAATTTACTTGATGTTGTTGATGTACCTGTACTACAACCTATTTCAGAACCATTTGATTCACGTGGTAATGTCATTATTGATGCTCGTTGAGAACTTAATGGACGATTTAATTGAGATACAAGCGGACGAAAACCGCCAACAGGCAATCTAATAAAAAATAAGATTATGTTATTAAAACAAAGAAAATGCTTGATCTTAGGTCACAATGGCTTTCTATTCTTTTGAGTAAAATCAATTGGGTCAAAAGTACTTTCTTTAGGTTTAATGATAGTCTATGATTGATTGTGTTCGACTTTCGATATCATTTGGGTATAGATAAATTATTCATGATTAATATCTTGAATTATTACTCATTTATTGTTCTATTTTATTATTTTTATCATATATTTTCCAGAGACAGCTACTATGTTGATAGTAAATGTGTATAAAGAATTCTGTGTGTCAAGTCGTACTTCGATCTAAATATAGAATTGATGGATGACTATTTTTGAAACGAAGTCAACTAGAGGGAATGTATATATAGAGCTTATTGAAACTGTCTTGAATAGTATTTTAAATCGATAATAGTAGCTGAAAGGGATGATATATATTGTTTTTTCTTTTAGAATTTATTCAGTAGAATGTAAGAGCAAATGACTAGTTGAATTATTACATATCAGAAATTCTTGAATAATTTAATAAATGTACAGCGACAAAAACTATTACAAAATACATTAGTTTATAGAATATATATAATGAGATTAAAAGTAAATTTTTTTTTATAGAGAAAGAAAAAATTTAGTATAAAATTATATTTACGGTGGTGGAGGTGGAGGTATTGATGATAATGATGTATCAGGACATTTTGTTGATATTACTTTTGTTATTTCGATATTATTAGGTTCATCATAAACATTTGTTTGAGAATTATTTATTGTTTCATCAAGTGGTTGATCATAACATTGATGATCATTTATATTTTCTTGAATTGTATCTGTATTTTTTGTTAAATAAATTTCTTCTTCTTCTTCTTCTTCTTCTTCTTGTTGTTGTTGTTTACGAAAACGTGTGGATAAATGTTCATTAAGTTGATTAATAACACAAAGATTCATTTGTTTATTTAATAAATTAATATCATTTAATTTCTCATTTCCTGTTGATGATGATGTTGATGAACGTAATCCAATATGTGTATGCATTGGATGTATTATATTCGAATGATTATAAGTATCATTTAAAGAATTACTTGTTGGTACACTTATTAATGATGCTTGTCGTTTATAATCATTATAAATTTTTGATGATGAACGATGTTCATATTCATTTTCAATTATAATTGATGTTGCTGCTGATGATGATAAAGCATCAAGTGGTTGTTCATCAGTATTTGATAGTTTATTACATATTGTTGTTAATTCAGTATCATGATCATTTATTTGTGATATTGAACCATATGTTGAATATGAACGAGATATTGGATGAGATACTTTACGTAATGTTGTTTTTTCTAATAGTTCTTTTGATAAATGTAAATAATATGGTTTTGGTGCAACTGTTGGAATGTGACGAGATTTTTTTGGATGTTTTTCTTCAATTTGTGAAACTAAAAATTTTAATAAATTTGAAATAGAAATAAGATGAAAAAAATTGAGATATATTGAAAAATAAAAAATATAATAATGATTATGAGATTTTCTCTAACAAAAAAGAAAATCTTCAATTGTGTTCTTGGATTCTCAATGAAAACTATACGAATTTGTCAAATTAAATAACATTCGATTGAAAAGTTTTTGGATAAAATATTTGTTTATTTTTGACTAGCTAGAAAGTATTACGAACGAGTCAAAAGCTAGGAGTTACAATCAGAATTTTGTGCTCTTTTCGAATATAGACTCACAAATTTTGTCTTAGGTTTTGTACGAAAATAGTGAAATAATCTTTGACAAGCCCAACAAAGTCTTTTGTATTTTACTATTACCATTCGAAACAGAAAGTCGGAGTCTTTATTTATATGTAACCTTGTAGATCAGAATCGACATTTGACCAAAACTATTTCACTTGGAAGGAAGGTCTTGACAAAATGATTGTGACTTCAATTGGATAAAAGCTGCAGTTTAGTTCCATATCACACTTTGTAGAGAAGTGTTTGCTCTATAAAACGGTCGAGTCGAACAATTTGTAGCATGTTCGAAAAGAAGCTTATAAGGTAAACAAAATCGTGCTGCTTCATCATTAAAAGAAGAATTTGGGCTTATCAAAGATTATTTCGCTGTTCTCGAACAAAATCTAGGACAAAATTTCTGAGTTCATATTCGAAAAGAGCAGAAAATTTTGGAAGTTCGTAATACTTTCTAGCTGGTCAAAAGTAAAAAAAAGTATTTGTCTAACAAATTTCCGATATCAAATATGAAATAATTATTTTGGTTAAAACTATTGCAATGAAAATTTACAGACGTATATGCGAAATACCGACAATACAATTTATAATGTGAAAATATCTACTAAATCGATCGTCTAATTGTATTGACAGATTCTCTATCAAGATTGAGCTATATATCATCAAAGAATCCTATCTCTATATAACAAAGAAAAATCAATAACAAATTTGAATTTTTTTCGCCGATTACAGGTTTCATATCGACATTTATAACAATATTTGTCAAGCATTGAGAAATAAAATGAGACATGTTAGTTGAATTTAAATATCAAACAATTTATATTTTTCGTATTACCTGATTGTTTTTCTTCAATAATATTTGTTTTTATTTCTGCTTCATCTTTAAGAATAAGTTTATGATCTGCTGTTATTTTATCTGCTATAGTACGACAACGAAATGTTATTTTCTTTTGTTCTATTGTTGTATTTGGTAATGGTGGTGGTGTTGGAGGAATAGATGTTTGTTCTTGTGTAGAAAGTTCACTACTTGGTGTTATAGATGTATGTGGAGCAATAAAAGATGATGAAACACCAAGATCATAATGTGTTACTGGTGTTATTGATTTATCTTCACTATCAATTATTGATGGTGATTTTGGATCATCATAATCTGCTATTGGTTCTTCACCAATATCATCATTATTAATTGTTCGAATAATAATTTCTTCATCATAATCAGGTGTTGGTTCATCTAATGATGGAATTGTTTCAATAGATTTTTGTTCATCATCTAAACAATGTTTTATTCGTGGTATAATATGATAATAATGTTGTTTTTGTAATGATTTATCCCACCAATCATTTGATGGTGGTGATGTTATATGAAATGAATGTGAACGATTCATATTTGAATAATTTGATATTTGTTTTTTATCACCAAATACAAAATTTCTATCAAGTGAATGCATTAATTCAGTACTCATTGCTGCTTGCATACGATGTGCAAGAAGATCAACAGAATTTATTTGTGATATATGTTTATTTTTACTATTATATCGACGTGTAATAATTGATTGTTGTTTTTTTTCGATTTTTGGTACTGATGAAAGTTTTTCAAGAGATTTTTTTTTATTATATGAATTATATATATATAAATCTTCATTATTATTTAATTTTAATGAATTATAATGATGATTATATTGTGTTGAAGAAATAATTGTTTGTTTTTCTCGAATAATTGATTCTTTTTTTGGAAGATAAACTTTATTTGATAATGGACCAACTAAATCACTATAACGTTTTGGTAAACGTCGACGTATATGTTGTTGATGATGATTATCACGTGTAAATTTTTTTGGTAATGGTTCACAATCATCTTCATCATTCCTAGAAATAATTAAATAAATTCGAAATTTTATTTTATTTGATAAATGTTTGTTATAACATGTGTTGTACTCAGAAAATAAAAAGATTTTTAGATAGTACATTACACAATATTCATCCAAGTCTTGCTGTTTTATTTTACTATAAAAAGAAGAAAAAAAATTGGTGTCGAATATATTTTTCTATTTGCTTCAGGATCATATAAAGCGTTAATTATAGTGGATATCGGATAAGCTGATTTGAAGTGATTTTTGATCCATCTTGAATTCTAAAGAAATAAAACTAATCGAACATATTTATTAGTATCCTGCAATCGGATTGAATATTCGTCACTAGACCTGAGCCGAGAATTAATAAAATCTTAAAAAAATGGAATTGGTAAAAGATTACATCAACAAAAGTTGTATTATCGTAGTAGAATATATTCTGAAAACTTCATATGTCTAACACTCTTCCTTCTAGAGTTATAGAATTTTTTTTTATAAATGAGGATCCTTTTGTGATTTTTACCTATTCAAGATTCCCTATGGAATGATGTATGAACAAATAAAACTAGAGTGAAGTACCTCCGAATGTTCCCTCGTCAGCAGAACTGATGGATTTCTAGAAACACGAAGACTACAATGGACTTCTCAATCATTTTACTTATTTGTGTTCTTTGAGAAATTTAAGATGATTGTGTTCACTGATGAAATTAAAATAATCGTATATTTTATCATATAAAACAAGAGTTTGTAAAATGTATATGACTAGTGAAAATACTTACTGTCGATTTGAGTTCAGATGTATTAAAGAATAGTGATACAGATCAAGAAAACTATGTATAAGTTTACTTTTCCTTACATCAGATTTGTATGAAAAAATAATACATGATAGATCTCAACTTCTCGCAATAAATATAAAATCACATTTTCTCACACTTATATGGTAATCAAATCTTCTTTCAAATACGCTATGAACATTCATGTTCATAGAATTTTTTTAATTTTATTACGGTGTACTTTTAATCAAAAGAACAAGATAAACGACATCTGTCCTTTCTATTCTGTAACAATTAGTAAAATTTCACAGGTTTTTTCATTAATTCTCATATATGAAAAGGAAAGCTTTCTTATATATCCTTGAATAGCAATCATAGAGGATGTAATACTAATACTTACAGCTTAAATATTTGTTACTCTTTCTTTTGAATAGATGTACGTGCTTTACAACATTACATTTATATTAATGTAGAAATTTTTTTTTTTTATTCTAAGTGAACACACGTAAGAAGAAATTTTGTATGTGATATATTACTCAATTAATACCAATTAGATCAATGTTAATATAATACTTCTATTAAAATGATTATGTTTTTACAAAATTATATTAGATTTTGAATATTTGTTTAAAATACTTCTCACCTTTTCGCTAAAATACCAGATCCTCCACTACATAAACAAAAATCATAACTCGTCTTGTTTTTTTGTTGTTGAAAACATGTATTTAAAGAATCAATGCTTATACATCGTGAGAAGAACCACATATTAGTAATAAGAAATGAATATTTATTATTATTGTTGTTGTTATTGTTGTTGTTTGGCTGATGATATTCAATTTGAAATTCGAGAATTATAATAAATGATGTTGAATGAAGCAGAATGAGCATGTTCAAATACGAGACATACACACATATAATAATGGCAACGCGTCTGTCTCACGTTTGTCTCTCTCTCATTTTCTTTCTCTTCTCTTCTTTGCCTTGACACTACTATCAATAGATAGGGATCGTGTATTCACACAAAAGACAAAAGAACAAGAATAAAAAAAATAAAATAAAAGAAAACGAAAGAAAGAAAGAAAGAAAGAAAGATGTTTACAACACAAAAAGGCGTTAAACAGATGCGTGTCAATTAATCGATAGTCGACTAACTGTTTGCATTTTCTGAACGTGCCTAAACGATTGCTCGTTCGGTAGTTCGATTGCACGCACATAAGCTTAATCCTTCTTTTCGATCTATAATCTTACTCTTGCTTTGTCTTTTTTCGAATACAATGTCATTTGCTCTATTCACAAGCTTTACGTCAACAATATCTTCGATAGTTTAAACGAAACGCCCGAATACAAACATTCCATGAAATAAAATAAAAAAAAACATACCATCGATAAGACATTAATGTCGGAACAAGTGGTGGGACTGTTATAGGCAATCGTGCTAAACAATTAAAACAATGTTAAGAATAAAAATAAATATTTTTTAACTTACGAAAACGCATCATATATTGATAGGAATAAGTTACATCAATTAATGAACGTTTTTCACGTCGAAATAAACGCCAAAAACGACGATATTTCCATGGAGTTTTATTTGAAGATTTTGATGTAGGCATTGATTATTATATTAATAACTGTAAATTTAAACCAGAAGCATCTAACCAAAGAAAAAAAAGAGAAATCATCTGAATAATACTTACTACTTTTTTTGGTGACATATTCTACTGTCTGTCATTGAGTTCATCAATCTAATATTCAAAATGAATATTTTTATTATAACAAAAAAAGAAACTTACTAAATTAACATAAATAAAAATCAACTTCTAATATAATTGACCTTGTCAACAAACACGACCTATTATTCTCTATGTTTCTCAGCTGTGACACAAGAATGGCACCTTTCATTTTATATATATATACTTCTGCCTTTTTTTTTTCCTTTTTATCTTACGTAATACTTTAAGAAAGAACGAGAGCATCTCTTTATCCAATGTCGCAAACTGTTGCACACACACACATACACATAGTGCCACTTAGAGAGAGAAAGAAGAAAAAAAGAAAATGGAGCTGGTAATTATTCATTGGTAATCACACCATGTTTTAACCTAAGTAAAATCGTATATGAAATTGAACACCTTAAATAAAAGTTAACTTGCATCATTCACGTCTTTTTTTTTTAAAAAGAAGAATATTCATGTCTAAGAAAAGATTTAATATTTTATCCATGTTCTTTTTTTTTGCGACGAAAAAAAAGAAACAAATTTTTATTTTATTTATACAAAATTACACAAAAAAATACAATATGAAAAATTTCAATTCGATGAATTTTGTCGAAAATGATTACAAACAGATTCATATATACTTAAAATCATAGCAGTTGATAAATAAGCTTTTATAAGACTTGGTGTTATGCCTTTATAAAGTCCAAGAACACCGTCAGATCGAATTATTTCAGAAAAACAATTTATCATACCAGAATAAACACGTGTCTAAAAAATAAATATAATTATTATTTATTATTTAAATTATAATTTATAAAAAAAACAAAATACCTGTCCAAATTTAGATCGAGCTTCTTCAAAACTTACAACTTCAAGACGTTTTTTTGTTAAATCAAATGGATAAACAATTAATTTAGCTATTAAACCAGCAGCACCACCATTAAATGCATTTTTTATAGAATCTATTTATATATACAAAAGAAAAATATTAAAAAAAAACAACAAGAAACAAAATTACCAAAATTACGCAATGGTAAAAGATCCCATGCTCGATTAAATAATTCATAAGAACCAAATGTAAGTGCTGAAACAGGTGCATAGAGTATAATTGCTGGAATTAAACCACGATAATATCCATGAAAACCTTCTCGCATTCCAATTAGTCTTATTGCATGAATGTATGATTTATAGATCTAAATAAAAAAAAGATAATGACAATATTCTAGGAAAACAAATTGTAAATCTTCACAAACCTTTGGTTCACCTTGTCCAACAAATCTTGTTCGTAAAACATCTACTGGTTGACAAGAAATAACACCTATACTAGCTGCAATTGATCCAGTTACAAAATGTGTTATTGTTCTAGCTGTTGATGAAGATGTTGTAATTGGAAAATATTCTCCTAATTGTTGTGTTACTTTTTCAAATGTATACATCTATAATAAATTCAAAATGAAATGTTAGATTTTTAATCAATTTTACTTGTGCAGCATTATATGAAATTGAAAGAATTTGTGCAGCAATATGACCTTTCCAAAAAGCCCGTATACCTTCTTCATAATGAATTAATCGAATAGTTTGAAATAAATTATGATATTTTGAATTTGTTTCACGTCGAATTGGTTCAATTTGAAGCTATATGTATATATATTTTTTTTTATAAAATAAACGTTTTTTTTTTTCAAATCCTACTTGATAACGAATTTTAACAACATCAATTGGTTGTAAAACAAAACGTGAAATAGAGCCTGCTGCCGTACTAGCAATCAAGATTTGACTATTTGTTAAATCTTTTTTTTTCGGATCATATCCAACCATAATATATCTACATAAGATTTTGACATATAATTAAAAAAAAAGTATTCCGAATATTAGGCTTGAATATATTTTCTTTTTAGAAGTTTAATGGGAGAACAAAAAAAAAAGAAAGTAAAATAAAATAAAAAATACAAAATATAATCATTCTAGAAAGTTTATTTTTAAACACCTTTATAAATTGGTTTTCGTTTTTCTTGAAAAGCTTTTAAACCTTCAATACGATCTTCTGATGTTAATACAGTATCATAACAACCTTCTTCAACATCAAGACCTGATTGTAAATCAACTTCAATTCCTTTATTAATTGCTTGTTTTGCCATTCGAACAGCTAATGGTCCCTATTTAATTTAATAAAAATAAAATTATTATTTAAAAATTTCTTATTTAATTATTTACTTGTTGAACAATTTCTCGAGCGATTTCAAGTGAACGTTTATATGCAGCATTTAATTGTTCATTTTGTTGAACAACTTCATTAACTAAACGAATTTCATATGCTTGTTGTCCATCCAAAATTCGTCCTAGAATTAATTTATTTCTAAAATATAAAAATTTTTTATTAATTTAATTATACCTGTATAAATAAGTTCTTTTGCTTTTGCTGGACCAATTAATCGAGGTAAACGTTGAGTACCACCACCACCAGGAATAATACCAAGTTTTGTTTCTGTTAAACCAAGTTTAGCTGTATGTGCTGGAAAATTCATATAAATTAAATGTATATTGAATATATCAAACTTACCAGCTATGCGAATATCACATGCTAAAGCTAATTCAAGTCCACCACCAAGTGCCAAACCTTACATAAATAAAATCATTGATTATATATTTATATAACATAACGATAGGAATGGATTTACTAGTAGAATCATTTCTCTCATATTATTAAATTTGATTGTAAATAAGGGACAATAAACTATTGTTTAAAACTTACCATCAAGTGCTGCAATTGTTGGTACAGGTAAGGCAAAAATTTTTGAAAATATTTCTTTAATTTTCGATACAAATGGTCCAACTTCTTCTTGTGGCATATCTAAACGTTCTTTTAAATCAGCACCTAATTAAAAAAACATCCTTGAAATTTTTCTAATTAATTTTTTTTTCCAATCAAATTTACCGGCACAAAATACATTAGGAACTAAACTATGGAAAAGAACGCATCGAACTGTATTTGTATCTCTTATACTATCTATTGTTGCATCTAACTAAATAAATAAAAAAACAAAACTAGTAAAATAAAGTTATTAATTTATATTAATTTACTTGGGCAAGTAATTGTTTACCAAGTGCATTACGTCTTTCAGCTCGATTAAGTGCGATTTGAACAACATCTATTATAAAGAAAAATATATATATTAAAATTTAAATAAAAAATTATATATATGTTGATTTACGTTCATGATCACCGGTGAGATTATTAATCTGAAGTTCAGGTGCTGATGGACCTATTTCTGGTTGAGATTCTGTATTATTTCCTGGTGCTGTTGCATTTTTATTAACGTCCGTAGCCAAATTTCGACGATGAGACGAAAGAATGTATGATGGTATGCGACACACAGTAGACGGATGAAGAAAATATTTTAAATATTTCATCTGAAATAATCAAATGTATTATACAAAAAAAAAAGCCAAAAATTTATAGAAAGTTCTGTCAGTTTTTTAAATATATGTTTCAATCACTTGCATCAGCTAAATCAAATTGGCCAAAATACCGGCCGACTATACATACAAAAAGATCGCATGATTTTATTAAGCTATCGTCAATAGGATGTTCATCATTAATTGAATTCTATAAATAAATAATATCAATTAGACTATGTATTTTAACTATAATAAAATATCATGCAGAATAGCTCATCTTCACTTACTAATAATTTTGTTCTTATTTGTTTCCATGCTAAACATGTCTGTCGTATTGTATACATTACATCTTCACTTATAGGTTTTTCAATGGCTACTAACGTAGCATATGTGTATAAACTCTTTGATTTCGAAAGAAAGAAAGAATAAAAATGATTTGAAAACAAAAAAAAAATAATTCATACTAAATGAATAGAACATCCACAATGTTTTAACCAATCGATTTCATATTGTAATAATTCATGAAGTTGCGGCTAAAAAGACCTAAAAATATTAAAACTATAAGTTTTTTAGAAGATTAACCTGAGTTAAACAAATCATTTTTGTCATTGTTGGAAATGATTTTTCTATTTTTTGTTGTTGTTCAATATTTTCTAAAGATGATAATGATGATTGATATGGAATATCATTACCAAAACAAAAATTCCAATAATTATTTGCATTTTTTAATTTAATATTTTTAAATTTATTATTTTTTATTCGTAATCGATCACGCATTTGAAAAAATTCATTTCGAACATTTGAAAATAATATACATTGTTCATTTTGCCAATCAATTGAAACATTATGTTTTGTTACTATATTTGAAGTATTATTATCATTTAACTAAATATTAAAATATTCAGAAAAAAAAAAGTTTTTTTATTTATATTTAATTATACTGAAAATAATTTATGCCATGCATGTTTTTTAGAATTAGATGATATTTTAGTTGATTTATTTGATTTAGTAGATGTTTGAAACTCAGGCAATCGAGAAGCTTGATAACTAAACGATAAAATATGATTAATCATGTAATAATGATAGAAATGAATTGAAAAATAAGATTAAAATTAGATCAAATGTCTATGATTATATATTTTGGACATTGAATTTGGACACATAGTGCGATAGCATATTTCATAGACAAAGTTCACTCTATACAATCTGGTATGATACTATTTGTCTAAAATCTATGTTGAAAACATTTATCACGTGACGAAGTAAAACAGAAGACATCTGAGAGGGTTAGGCTTTCTTCTTAAAGTACCATTCATTGACGTTTACATATATGAATAAAAGCTTTAATGCAAAAAAAAACAGCTTATTTAGCTTTAGTAAAGCGGAGATATTTAAATTTTCGTGCCGTAAGCCATTCATAGCTCATATTGCCGTGAATTTGTCCTAATTTTAGCCTTAGTTTCAATATCATTTTTACTTTAAGCTGATTACCAATCGATTATGCTCTGCATGATTAGAAATGTGAGAATTAGTTTGTCGGAACTCGATATAAACGTACCATATATACAATAGAATCATCCTACTACTTTTATTATCAATAATAAGTTTTTAAAAATTGCATGGATTAATGGTTAAATTCGTTATGTAAATTATTTTTTATTATATTAATTGAAAAAGAAAATCAATGATCGTACCGAACTTGTCTTAAATATTCTTCTCCAGTTGTTGGAATTTTGTTCAGATCAATCGGATCATTATTATCATCTGGTGTCGGTAAGACTTGTTTAGATAAACTTTCATCATTATCATCCGATGAATCATTATTATCAAACATCTTTAACAAACAGAAAAAAAGAAAGAGATAGAGAGAAAGAAGAAAAACCAAAAATGAACAGTGGATAGATTGTTTTTCTTTTTTTTCTATGTTACATTTCATTGAACAAAAAAAAAACTCTAATCTGAACGTTGTTAACAAATGGACAAAAAAAAAGAGAAAGAAAATTAACCTAGAGTATATATAGAAAAGATAATAAATTCTTTTCTGAATACATTTATGTTTGTTAATATGAATGACAAAAAAAAAAAAAATTAATAATTTTTTCTTTTTATTTTCGTTCTTTATCAAGTTTTTCATGTGCATCATTACGATCTGTTTCATTATCAAATCGCAATAATATTGTAACAAATTCACCTTCATTTATTTCAGTCATACCAGGATTAAGTTGACAAACAAATGTAAGATCTTTAGTTGAATTTTTTTTTAATACAACTAATTTTGACCATAAAATATTTAAATACAATCGACCTAGATTAAATCATATACATATATATACGTAATTAAAAACAAATAAAAAATTAATATTTTATTACCAAGTGTATCATCAGATCGAATAATTAATTGATTTTTTTCATTAGCTTCTTTGAGTATAACTTGTACAGGTCCACGTTTTATTAATTTACCAGATTTATTTACTCCCATACGACATCTAAAAAAGAAAAAGAAAAATTCTTTTTTAAATGGAATTAGAAAAAATTTGAAAATTTTGTTTAATAAAATTTGAATTGAGTCTCATACTGAGCTAATACATAATATGATTCTCTCAGTAATTGTCGAGAAATCGAAATAATTATAATCATCGACTCAATTCTTTAAATACTATTAAAAATTTCTCATGAACATAACTTTCTACTTCTTAGACTAAAACTGATGAAACCCACTCGATTTTATAAGTTAACAAAATTTCGCTAATTTATACAATTGATTCTTGGATTCGAGAGATTTCTATCGATTATATTTATCATCAAAAACAATATGATATATTCTGATAGTCTTCGCTATAAATATAAGGGTGGAAATGATCAATTATGTATACTAAGTAGTAAAAGAAACTATTGATCAATATATTCGACGAGATATTAACATAATCCTTAATAAAATTTGTTCAAACCGTATTATGCATCGATATCTACATTAAGATTAAGTACTGTCAAAATATCTCTCTATGCATTTTGTATTTTAATGTAAACAATTCGAAATTATTTTTGTAAAAACTTATGTGATGCTCATGAAAAAAAAGAATAAACTATAGTGTACAATACAGATGTAAAAGAACAAGATATTCAAGTTTTTCTTTTGGTGACATTTGAAGATTCTAGTTTTATTTCTCATAATATTCAATTTAAATGAATACCTATATGATAATTTTGCATCTGATTCATGTTCGACTTTTTCTGGTTCTGGTGGTTCAGTTGGTTCTATGAAAAAAAGAAGAGTTAAGTAGTAAGATGATTTCAATATATGATTTAGTATCCTACCATCTTCGTTTTCTTCGGTTGTTCTTTGTTGTTCTGTATTAACTGCTGATGTTGGTGTAAATGAAAATTTTGGTGGTGTTGTAAAACTTAATGAAGATGCTGTACTCGTTGATGTTTTTTCTGTATTTATTGAATTACCAAATGTAGGATTAAATGTTGACTAGAAAAAGAAAAATTTTTATTTTGAATCCTATAAAAAACAAGTAATTATTTTACTGTTCCAAATCCTGTATGTGGCATAGAAAAAGCAAATGGTGAACTATTTGTTGTTTTTTCTTGTGATGCTGTTGTTGTTGGTGTAGGCATTTTAAAACTAAAACCAGTTAATGGTGTTGAATCATCAGTAGTTGTTGTTTTGGTAAAATTAAATGATGGTACAGATGAACTAGTTGTTGTTGTTGTTGTATCATTAGTAGCTGCTGATTTAGTAAAAGTAAATGATGGTACAGATGAACTAGTTGTTGTTGTTGTTGTATCATTAGTAGCTGCTGATTTAGCAAAACTAAATGATGGTACAGATGAACTAGTTGTTGCTGTTGTTGAATCGTTAGTAGTTGTTGATTTAGCAAAACTAAATGATGGTATAGATGAACTTGTTGTTGTTGCTGCTGGAGGTTGAATTTGAGATGATGATAATGTTGTCAATAATTGAATTGTATTATTAGTTTTATTTGTCGTTGATTGATTATTCTTTTTATCAAATAATTGATCAAAATCATTACGTGCAAGTGCTTCATAAACATCAATTGTTTCTTGTAAACATTTAACTATATCTTTAAAATAATAAATATATGTATACATATTTATATATATATTAAAATAATATTTAAAATAAAAAACCTGAACGAGATTGTTTGAGTCGTGTTGCAAGCCATGGTGAATATTTAAGTAAATCATCTTCATAATTAAAATATTGACGAACATAATCAAGACAATTACCAACAAGGACACTATATGGTTCAGTTGTTATTTGTGAATTTATTGAAGATGAAAATTGTCGATTTAATTCACGTAAACGTTCAGGATAAACTTCAATTGTTTTTTTATGAAAATCATAAACTTTCTAAAGAATAAACAACAAAAAAAACAATTAATTAAAATTAAAAAAAAAAAAAGAATGTTTTGTAAACCTGTGATGATTGTTGTTGACGATGTTTACCAGATGAAATATTATCATTATCTTCTTCATCTTCTTCTTCTTCAGGATTAGGATCAGGTTTCTTTATAAAAAAAAATATAAAAATTCGTTTTCTTACAAATATTCTCTTACTCTTCGTTTTAACATGATGGATATTTTTGTGAAATATAAATCTATAAGAAATAATGAAAACAAAAAAAAGAAAACCGCAAAGAAAAAAATCTATTGTAATTCTTATCATTGATTGTAGCGATAAAATACGAGTAACTAAAAATTTTAAAGAAAAAAAAATTTTTTTGTTTAGAACAAATAAAATTAATCTATCCATACTTATCATACATACAATGAAAAAATATTCGAAGGTGTCGTTAGTTAAGATATTAATTAACCAATGAAAATTTCATTATTAACATCTATTATGGTTAAAAAAAAATGAAAGACAGATGTGTTAAAATAATGCAGTTTGTTATTATATAGTTCGACATCTGTATTATATAGAGTAAATATTTCATTGAATCATCTGAGAATTGTTGTCGTCGTCATATCTTTTCTTCGTATTTATACGCGTGTCACTTAAGTTTTTTTGGTTAGACCAACGAATTGATTCAGTCTTCTTCTTCTTCTTCTTCTTCTTTTTCTATTTTGTAACAAAAAAAAAAAGTATCTAATCATGGATGAAGAATATGATGTTATCTTGTTGGGTACTGGTTTAAAGGTAAATGAAACGTTTTTTTTTATTAATTTTTATATATTAATTAAAAATTTCTTTATTTAGGAATGTGTACTAGCTGGTTTACTTGGTGTTGCTGGAAAGAAAATTTTACATATGGATCGTAATAAATATTATGGTGGTGAATCAGCTTCCATGACACCATTAGAAGATGTAAATAGATAATAATTCTCGTTTCTTTTTGATTAATAAATTCATTTTTAGCTTTATTCGTTATATAAATTACCACCACCACCAGCTGATACAGGACGTGGTCGAGATTGGAATGTTGATTTAATTCCAAAATTTCTTATGGCTAATGGTAAAAATAGAAAAAAAATGAAAGAAAAAAATTATAAAACTTTTTTTTTAATTTATTAAAGGTCTTCTTGTTAAATTATTAATTCATACGGGTGTAACTCGTTATCTTGAATTTAAATGTATTGAAGGTAGTTATGTATACAAAGGACAAAAAATTCATAAAGTACCAGCTGATGAACGAGAAGCACTTGGATCATGTAAGAAAAATATTAATTTATTTAATAAGAAAATATTGTTTTTTTTTCTTTAGCATTAATGGGTCTTTTTGAAAAACGACGTTTTAAAAATTTACTTGTTTGGATTAATGATTATGATGAAAATGATCCTAAAACATATAAAGATGTACCACCAAATGCACGTATGATTGATGCATTTAAAAAATTTAATCTTGATCAAGATGTTATGGATTTTACTGGTCATGCTTTAGCACTTTATAGTGATGATGAGTATGTTAATAATATAAAAAATAATAATTCTTTTTTTTTAATGAATAAAATTTTTTTTTATTTAGTTATTTGGAAAAACCTGCTTTAGAATCAATTAAACGAATTAAACTTTATAGTGAATCATTAGCACGTTATGGTAAATCACCTTATCTTTATCCACTCTATGGTCTTGGAGAATTACCACAAGGTTTTGCACGGTATGTTTAAACGAAATTTTAGATTATTATTAAGGATAATTTGTGTATTGAAAAAAAAATTTCATAAATAATATTTATAGATTAAGTGCTATTTATGGTGGAACATATATGCTTGATAAACCGGTTGATGAAATTGTTTATGAAAATGGTGTTGTTGTTGGTGTTCGATCAGGTGATCAAACAGCTCGTTGTAAAGCTGTTATATGTGATCCATCATATGCACAAGATAAAGTTAAAAAAGTTGGTCAAGTTATTCGAGCTATTTGTCTATTACGACATCCTGTTAATGTTGGTTCAAATTCATCACCAGGTTCAATTCAAATAATTATTCCTCAAAAACAAGTTCAACGTCATAATGGTAAAAAAAATTAAATATATATATATATAAATAATTATTTAAATATATTCTTATTTAGATATTTATGTTTGTTGTATGGGTCAAACAAATATGGTTACACCTAAAGATTGGTATGTTGCATTAGTTAGTACAACAGTTGAAACAAGTAATCCAGAAAATGAAATTAAACCTGGTCTTGCATTATTGGAACCAATTTATCAAAAATTTGTTACAGTTGCTGATTTATATGAACCAGTTGATGATGGAACAGCAAGCAAAGTAAACGAATACGATTTTATATCTTTTTTTTTTATTAATAAACATAAAACTTTTTTTGTGTTTTTAGCTTTTTATTACAAGTTCATATGATGCAACAACACATTTTGAATCAACTTGTCTTGATATTCTTGATGTTTATCGTCGTTATATGGGTGAACCATTTGATTTTACTAAAGTCACACGTGGATTAGATACTGAAGAAAATCAAGAAGGAACACAATAAATTATTATTATTTTTTTTTTTTGTATTAGCATCAACTTCTTTTTTTTTTCTTTCTTTCTTAATGTCGTTCTTTTTTTTATCAATGTTATTATATATACATATACATAAGGTCATCTTCTAATTCTTGTGATTACCATTCCATATAGGACTCGAAAAATTTTCTGTACTAGATCAATTCATTTTTGGTTATGCAGCTTTTTGCATTTGACTGATTCTTTTTTTTTTTTTTATTTAAATTATTATTATAATTCAATGAAGAACT
>JAJEKB010000798.1:3959-17138 GCA_022393335.1 Macrotrachela quadricornifera
ATATATTTAAAAATATTGTCAAATATTGTAAAGAGGTATATATTTTATATCTGATATAGATTTTACATGTTCATTTCATTTCTTGTTTGTAGCGTAATGTACAATTTGTTGATGATCAATTTCGTCGTACACAGAAATCCATCGGATGCCGATCTTTCAAAAATTTTGACCAATGGCTACGGATATCGAAGGTTGCTCCATTTTCAAATGAAGATCGTAAATTACCATGGACAATCTTTTCTTCACCTCAAGCAAGTGATATTGAACAAGGTGCTCTGGGAAATTGTTGGTTAGTTGCTGTTATTGCTTTAATATGTGAACAACCACATCTACTTGAACATATTCTTTTGACAAAAGAAATTAATTCCGAAGGTGTTTATCTTGTACGTATTTGTCAAAATGGTTTATGGAAACCAGTTATTATTGATGATTTTTTTCCATGTACTAAACATAAGCATTTATTATTTACTAAAGCTAAACGTCGTCAATTATATGTTCCATTAATAGAAAAAGCATGTGCAAAAATCTTTGGTTCCTATTCGAATTTACGAAGTGGAACTATGTATGAGGGTCTTCAATTACTAACAGGTGCATCTTGTGATTATATCGATTTAACATCTTCAAGTTTAGATGCAAATATTATTTGGGCTAGACTTTTATCTGCTTGCGAATCAAAGTAAGTAGGAAAATGTACAGTAATGAAGATAAAATAGTCGATATAAATTTTAGATTATTGATTGGAGTATCTTCAGGTGGTACCAAGATCAGTCACGAAGAATATGGACGCGTACATATTAATGCTAATCATGCCTTTTCTATTCTTACTGCGTGTACATTGTCAGCAGATGATGTTATGGGTAATTCACGTCAATTTGTTCTTGTTCGCGATCCTCATTCTCGCTCATGGTATAGAGAAGAATCTATAACAGAAAGTGTACTTGAGAAATTACGATCCATAAATTCTACACGTCGTTCAACAGGTGCATTTTGGATTTCGTGGCCACAATTTCTTCGCTACTTTTCTTCTATAACAATTTCAACCTATAATAAAAATCATTTTGATATACGTGAACAAGGAACTTTTACTCGATCACCTAAGGAATCTATTGTCAGTTATCGTTTAAATGTTCCTAAGTAAGTAAATATTTCTAATTAACATTATATCTATCTTCTATTTTAAGAAAATCATTGGTTAATATAAGTTTATTGCATCATCGATATGATCGAACTACACGTGCTACTCATACACAAGGATTTGTACTATGTGATGCGGATGAACTATCAACTACAGGTACAGTGGGAAAACGAGAATGTGTTTTAATATGTAAATCAGGAAGATTTTCGTATTGGAGTGGATTATTACAAGCTGGCTATTATGTACTTATTCCATTTTCTACGAGTTTCTGGAAAACTAACTTAGAAAATCGAAATTATACTATTGTCATTCAATCCAGTATTCAATTGAATATGGATGCAAAAAATACACCAGCAATATTTCTTGCTGATTGTTTAATAGCAACTGTGACGAAAAATTATACTTCGAAACATCGAGTATGTCCTCCTTCATATTGTTGAGAAATATTCGATTTAACTAATGATATTTTTTTGCAGGATAGAGATGTTAATTTTTACGAAACACCAAGTAAACTCGGTTTAAAAATTTTCATTGCGGAAAATCATTCGATGAAAAATCATTTGATTATTGATATCAATGTCAAAACAGCAAAAAATGTTCGTCATTCTCGTTATCTCAATCGTTCATGTAATACACATGATTGTATTCCTCCTCATCATCGTCAAATTCTATTTTTCTCCGAATGGATGAATAAACATGATGGAGAAAGTCAATTAGCTTATACTTATCGACATTATCATGATAAACAAATAACTAATCCAAATCCACTGATTGACATTTCTCAAGGTGATATTCATTCACCACGAGCTTTTTAAATTTATTTATTAGTTGTATAAATAAATCTTCTTAGATCATTGTTGATTGGTGATATTATAATCAAAGATGATAAATAGAGGAAAAACATTAAGAATAACATTAGTTTTTTTGTTTCTTCAAATACATATGCTTTATGAATGATTATACTTATCGAGAGACAAAGAAGATGCACATGTGAATGTAATTTGCTTTTGATAACGTCATTTTTTCTATTTCTTCTTGTCTAAATTAGGATTCAACGGTATGATTCGACAAGAAGATGTTCATACTTTGGAAAATCATTTATATTAATCATTGCATGTTTGAATGGACATATTAAAGTGCTTCGATCGTTTTCAACTGGATCTTGAGGTGTTAAATAACATTATAATGATTATTTCGGAATTGTTTAATCGAAGAATTACATTGTGATGTTAATCTATGTGATAATGACGATCGTCCACTGTTGCACAATGCGATGAATTCAAGATCATTGAAATTAGTGGAATATTTATTAAAACAAAGTGTTCATCATTTTTGAGCGATTGTTGATCAAATGTTACCGTCACTGTCGACAGTAGAAAAGAAACATGTGGGTCTAATATTAGGTTGAGCAAAAAGTTTGCAGTCACTTTTTTAGTCGTTTTCGCTAATAAAGGGATCGCGAACTTTTTGCTCAATTTGGTATATATATCATTTAATGGAGTAAAGGAAGCTCTACAAGTTGATATTTATAACTCATTTTATTTCGAGTTGGTGCCATATTACCAAAAATGATCTGCAATGGATCGAGACTATGAAAATTTGAATTTTTCTACTAGTTTGAGAGTGAGTTTTTCCTCTAATAACTCGACGTTTTTATCAAAACGAGTGTCAGATTTAGGATGAGCATTCAAACACTGGATTGATGTATATTACTTTGAAAAATTTCTAAGAATTTTTATTTTTTTTCTCGGAAAATTTCCCTGGGGATCCCCTCAGGGATGGAGCAAAAAGACTCAAAAAATGTCTTGTCAGTAGAAAAATCGCTCTAAGTATAAGAAAAGCTTGTATAGGCCATCAAAGTTTTACAAAATTGAGAATGACAATTAATTAGGAGACAAAAGTGGTTTTTAGACCTATCCTCATCGGGGATTCCCAGGAAAATTTTCAATAAAATATATATCGATCCAGTGTTTGGATGCTGATCCTAAATCTGATACTCGTTTTGATAAAAAGCCGACTTATTCTAGTAAAAACTCCCTCTCAAACTAGTCGAAAAATGATATTTTTCATGCCCCTCAGTCATTGAAGATCATTTTCTTGATCAAGTATTTAAGCATCTTCGTTGTGTACTCGAACTTCGATTAACTGATGATCTACTTAAACCATTAAAAACAATGACAAATCAATTTTTCGATCATCATCAAGAATGTCAAATAATGGATAAACTAGAAAAAATTCGATTGAATTCCAATGAAATGTATATTGAAGCTTTACTCGTACACGAATATCGTTATTCATTATGTTATCGAAGTGCTATCCTTGCTGATAATGGACAGCATCAGAGAAAGCAATTGATTATTGGATATATGAATTGAATTTGTATCAACAATATTCGATTCCATTTGATCCAAAAAATTTACGTCGCTTTGCCTCATTGTTCAGTGGAAATGTTCGTTAAAATGGAAACAGTGTTGATGGAACCTATGCTGAAAATAGTAACAGTAACAACAGAAGAACTTGAACATGATTAAAGGATGATCCAAAAGTCTTGGTCCTTCTCAGAAAAATTGTTTGTTCTTCCTTATAGTTAACCCAAAAATGCTCAAACTTTGGTATCTCATTCCTTGTAAGTAGGCGAGCATTACCCCAAACTTTCATATTTCTATCTTTTATTATAAGAGAGATACATATGATAACATACTAGAAAAATTTTTTCTCATATCTCAAAATAATAGTTGGCACATAATATATGCAAATTGACCATTTTTCTGCTTCAATTTTTCACCATTTAATACGTTCTATTAGGAAAACAAAATATACCACGTGATGCAGCGTGAAAAGCTCTACAATCTACATAACAAAGTGTATTCTAAATGTGTAATTTTTGTTGTCGAAAAAGCTAAACTATGTACGATTAATTTTTGCCAATGCAAAAAACTGATCGCACAAAGTTTCGCTGTTTTTGACAACAAAAGTTACACATTCAGAATACACTTTGTTGTGTAGATTGTAGAGCTTTTCACGCTGCATCTTGTGGTATACTTGGTTTTCCTAATAGAACCTATTAAATGGTGGAAAAGTAAAATACAAAAGTGGTCCATCGTCAACCATATTTTGAGATATGAGAAAAATTTTTTCTAGAATGTTATCATATGTATCTCTCTTATAATAAAAGATAGAAACATGAAAGTCTGGGGTAATGCTCGCCTACTTACAAGGAATGAGATACCAAAGCTTGAGCATTTTTGGGTTTACTATAAGGAAGAACGAACAATTTTTCTGAGCAGGACCAAAACTTTTGGATCACCCTTTAGTTCGGTACATCTTTTACGGAGTCATGAATAGTCTCGTACAACGTATTCAAAACTATTAGAGCATTTATGAAACTATGACTGGTTTCGTAGAATATATACGGAACGTTTAAATACTATGCGAAACTATCAATAGCTTTGTACAAAGGATACGGAACTATCGAAAGTTCAGTGCATGGCGCATGGAACTTCTAGAGAGTTTCGTAAACAAACTTCGGAACCTTTTGCAAATTTCAGAACTTAGAAAGATTCTTTATAATAATTACGAAACGATTTGTATGCCACAGAACTTAAAATCGTTTCGTAAAACTTGCCAAACCTTTAAAGTTCAGTAGCCTTCCTGTTTTTTTTCAGTGAATTGCTCTCTGAACAACCTTAAGAGCTTCCATAAATTCACTTTTATGTTTTAAAAGTTACTAAATTCTAATACACTTTATAGTTGATGTAAATTTAGAAAATGAACCATATTTCCATGCATCATACTTTGGACAGCATTCATTATCTTCACTATATCACAAAAAAAAATGTCAACCCATTTTTATATAAAGGTTCATGGAAACCGATGGATATTTAAAAAACGATTAAAATCTGTTACGTCGTATTATTTAATCGAATAAAATGGATTATTTTTGATAAATCGATTAAAATCAGTTAACCCTTTCACTGCGATGTGACCCACCGGTGGGTTACGCCATATTTTAAGAAGAAGCTGTATAGAAAAGCACTTTCTTTTTCTTTTTTTCTTGTGCAAAAAGTTAACTATGATGTGTCATTTGCTCTGCTTTCGACATATTTTTGATTCTTTTATTCCGGAACAGGATATTCATGTTAAAACATTATAGAGAAAAACCTTATTATGGGAAGAACAGAAGACTTTTATTTTGTTTTGCTGACGCATAGTTTACTTCCCTTGTTTGTTGTTCCATGATTTTGTGGAACTCACATTTTTTCGAAGAAAAATAGTGAGTGTAAGTTTTAAATCGAGGTTTTTAGGGTTCCCCCCCCTTATGGACACCCTCTCCCGTTACAGACATATCTCTGTGACAGATCCTAGGAACCAAAGTCAACGAGCATGGCGTGTGCTTTGACATTGATGAGAGAGACAAAGAGGGAAGATAAATAAAATGAAGATCTTTACATAAGTTTTCCTAGGTAGTGGAGCGGCGAAAGAAAAGAGCAATCAAAATCACTTCACGTTTTACTTAGCAGCAAACAAGAACTGATGGTTGTTTAGTATATTTCTTCTGAAAGTATGTGAGTTCCACATTTTGGTCCCAAAGGGACTGCGCTGACAAGCTTTTTCACAGCAACCAGTGCAGAACTGTGAATATTATGCACGGATCCTTTCATTTCTTCAAGCTTCTGATCAGAGAATTTGCGCTTTGTTTGGCTTATTGACTGTTGTCTCTCACCAGATTTTACATTTTCCAATGGCCCACCGAGCTGTAGTACGATCATACATCTTGTGTTATAATTTTCGTTGTAAATGCATTAGGAATTTGCATTTGCCGTCCCAAACATAAATTCAAATACCACTTTTTCATGTCATTTTACAGTTCGTCTGAGGCATCTATAGTGTGTTGACAATGGATCAGATAAATCCATATCTTGTTTTCCTTCATTATAATTGAGGGCAGCTGTATTTTTATGGCTTTTATTTACTCTTCCTCAGAGCTTGAAGATTCACATTACACTTTAGCAAAATCGTTATCCAAATTACTCATATCACTTCGCAAGTTATTATCCTTTTCCGTGTCAGTTACTCCAAACAGTATTGAAGTCATCACAAAGTTTCGGTCATTTTCATATAAATGCAGAGCAAGAGGAAAAAATAATGTTGTGCAAAGGAAACAGAAACTAGACTGAAACTTTGCTGCTTTATCTTATTCTCACCGTGTCAAACATATAAGAAAAAGGGAGAAACAAACTTCGGTAACTATTAAAATCGACGTAAAAATAGAATCCTCTATGTTTCGATGCAAACAAAACAAAAATAAATCGAGAGCCCTTCCAAATGTTACAAGAAAGATGGGCATAAATCAAAAGCAAAAAGAATAAAGATTTCACAGGTATTTTTTATGAAAACCGAATCGCCATGAAAGGATTAAACGGTCAAAAAATAGGTTTTGGTAGATTATTCGGCATGCTCTATCATCTGAGATGATGAAAAAATCAATTACAAAAAAAAAATTTTTTTTCATAGGAAACTGATTTTCCAAAAATCGGATCTCTAGAGGCGTATGAGCAGATATCATGGTAATATTTGGAATGAGCATAGTGAATAACCCTAAGTCCACTATATTTAATTAAAGTATCGATTAACCAGATGGGACGGTTCCTTCGTGAGACGGATCATGTGAAGCATTAAAAATGGATGCCTTGCACACATTTGGTAAGTGTATAGAAGTAAAACATATTATTTTCTAGTTACATTTAAATCAGTATTTTAATCAGTATCTTTTGAAATAATATAATGATTATACGAAATTCAAAATAAATGATTGAAAAGAATAAAGAATATGAAGGAGACAAAAGCAAGCAAAAACATTTTATAAGACAGACAAAAGTTCATCATGTGCTATTATTATTTTAGAAATTTGATGAATTACAAAAAGCTAGATTCTCATGAAACAAGATCTGTAAGTGTTTTCTTTCTCTACTATATGCAAATATCAATCGATTGTTCAATGTTATTTTTTTCTGGCAAATTAAAAGCATTGTTAAAATTGATAAGCATAATTATTGCAGTGTACAACATTCACATGTGTTCAATAGAACATTGAAAGAAGGAGGATCTGCTACTACACTTATTATATCTTGATATCCATCATTGTTGAAATCCTCGATAATTAATCGTGCTCTATTATCTATAATTACGACTGAAAATAAATTTTGTCTTTGAAAATGACCTTTTCCATCTCCAAGTAGAATATCTACACCCGAAGGATTTTTTCTGTGAAATATGATATCCAAGTGACTGTCACCATTGAAGTCCACAGCAACTACTGGAAAGTCTGTTACGTCAGATGGTGTGTAGAACTTCAAAATATCTTCAAAACTTCCATTTCCATATCCAAACATAATACCGACACTACACTTCGTTTTATAAGAGATAACAAGATCCAAACGATTGTCGCTATTAAAATCGCCAACTGCTATATAAGATGGATTAAGAGCACCACCAGCAGATGATGTTATTTGTAGTTCAATATAGCCATATCTGCCTCCAAGAAATACACCAATATTTCTAGCATTCTGATTTACGACAGCAATATCCAAATTAGTATCGTTATTAAAGTCATGAACAACAATTGAATGTAGATTGCTACGAGAACCAGAATATAAAGCATCTGGTTCTGTGAACGTACCATCACCGTTTCCTAGAAAGACAGCAATATGGTTTTCGTACTGACTGATAATAATAATATCTAATCGATTGTCATTGTTTAGATCTGATACAGCAACAGTCGTAGGATATTCAAAGAAACTGAGTTCAAATCTCATTGATGTCTGGAAAGTGCTGTCACCATGTTCAAATAGAACAAGCATATACCTCATGATTGGACCTACGGTGATCAGGTCCAGATAATTATCGTCGTTGAAAGCACCAAAATCCATATTAAGTACGTCAACACAATCTAATGGGGACAACCTTCTCTCTTCTTGAAAATTTCCGTTCCCAAGTCCCAATGCCACAATTATACCATCATGTTCGATTGAATAATAAGCGACATCAAGTCGATTATCATTGTTGAAATCCCCCGCAAGAGGATATAAGTATTTACTGATGTAATTATTACGGTTTACTGATATTGACTGAAGTATTGGCTGACAAAGTGATACTAGTGAAAAAAAAGAAACAAAAAGCAATCTTATACACCGAGACAAAACGATTCTATCTTTATAATTTCAAAAAGCAACATTTAAACTATCATTAAATATGAATAGCATTTAATTTGACTGAGTTATAAGAAAATGATACGTTCATCGAAAAAATAAAAAAAGACTCATATAATTTGATTTTTATACGTACTTTTCATAGAAATAGTTATTTCGACAATGTTTTGTCAATATCTTTCTCAATTGTTGTTGCTTTAATGTGAATTTCTATTTAACTTTTCAAAACAATAATGTGAAAGGGTTTGGTATTCCTTTAGTTGAAAAAATGAGTTCGTGCGATAGTAGATCTATTTTGAAGTCCAGTAATGTTGGTCAGATATAAATATTCAATTATACTTTTGAAAATTTGTTTCTTACTGGATTTTATGAACTATCTCACAGACTATCCTTTAAAAACAAATATTCACGGTAAAGCATTAATAATTGAGAAAGATATTGACAAAAGATTGTCAAAGTAACTATTTCTGTATAAAAATCAAATTTTATGATTTTTTTCTAGTTTTTCAATGAATGTATCATTTTCTTATAATTCAGTCAAATTAAATGCTATTCATATTGAATAATAGTTTAAATGTTGCTTTTCGAAATCATAATGATGGAATCTTTTTCTCTTGGAATACACTAAAAATAAAATTGGGATCAAAACTTATAAAACATCCTTTCTATATCGTTCTATATAAACAATGAATATTTCATGCCATCTGTCTCAGAAAATGACAAACCCTTATCTTCAAGGAAGAAACGAAAATTTCTTTCATTTACTCACAGGGAGTATTTGTAATGTTCGCTATTGCTGTAGTCGTTGAGTAAATGGTGATACCGATTGTCGTTATAGTTGAAGATGCTAACAAAGTTAGTTGAAAAAATAATTTATTATTCTATATGTTATTGTTACGTAAGTGTGAGTAAGAATTCTGTCAACGAAAAATACTAAAGTGAACTCTTCTGCAAGATTTCAATACTTTGATAGAAATACATATTTATAATAAAACACATGAGTGAGCAGATAGATGGGCAAGTAATTTATTCATCATTCAAATTCCCAATATTTCAAAACTAAATTATTTTGAACTTCCAAATACACATGCATTGTCAAATGAGTCCATTATTATCAATCAAACGGTAATATCTTGTTTTATTCTTCTTTTCTTCTCTGTACTGTTTATTGAGATAAAAATTCTGAAACAAATAGTTATTACAAAAAGTTCATACCTATTGAAATCCCTTGTTTTATTTTATGTCGAGCAATAAAAATTGAAAATGTAACCAGAATGATTATCATAAATAACAATATCGTATAGATAAAGATACATTTTAAAGAATATTGTATTGGTGATGCAACATTGGTACTATTGAACGAATCTTGAAAATTATCAGTCAAATGAACAAAAAGGAAACATACTTTAACACTTCATCTGCTGATGAATTCGATTCTATATGAGAGATTCGATTATCAACATTGGCATTAACATTTTCAACAGGTGTCATATGAACAGTAGAGATAAGTTGAATAGGAGTCGAACTATTTGAGGACATATCCATTCGATAACAATGCTAACACCGCCTTGAAGTCCAAGTAAAAGAGTAATTGTATAGAGAAGATTGAACTGTTCATTATAAGTATATAAACATAATAAAGGTGAACATTTGTGGAAATATGATGAATAATTCATCGATGTTGTCCATTTTTCAACAAATACATCATTAATCAATTCGTTTATAGGTGCATTCACTAAAAATCGTGTCATTGTTTCATTGAGAGGAATAATACGTGCTGATTAATTTGTATAGTATTGAATAAGATCAAGACAAAACTGATCGTGAAAACATACAAGAGTTGATAATCGAAATGATTCACTTGGTGTACATCCAACTTTCATACCACTGATTGATATTGCTTCAAACGGATCCCAATTTATGAAAAACGCTTGAGTAGTACAGTTTGGTAATAAGCCACAAGAACAATCATCATCATAGATTAAAGATTGTGTTACTACATAAGTATGAACCCCTTCTAAAACGTCCTCAATATACTCGAAATTAGTTCCATAAATTGATATAATAGCATTTCCATGATTGACAATGCGAGTCAAAGAGAGAAAACGATTGAGTGTAATGGGAGCATTTGATTTAGTTTGATTGATTAATGACGAGAGACGAATATAAAAGTCGTCTGGAGATAATAGTTAAGCAGTGATAAATAGTGATGAAAGAAATTGTTCAATCAAGCTATTGACTGATTGCATCGAGAGTTGACATAAACCTTGAAGGAATTGTAAATGAGCAGAAAGGAATCGACGATAATCTGTCTCTGTTTCGACGATATTAGCATGGAAAAGTGTATCAGTAAGATTATTTCTCCATTCATCCAAAATAAATTGACTTGAACACACCTACATTTCATCAAATTAACTATTTTGTATAGATTATCTTACAAACTTCTCAGAAAATTAACCTCTGTTTGAATTCATCAAGTAATGAACATGAGCATTTTAATACATCTCCATATTGTTGTCTGAGATGATTGTAAAAATCAAAAGATGGTTTATTGAAATTTTTTGTCAATGGTTGTGGTTGAATAATAGAGTATAGAGCAAGAATCACAAGAGCAATGATAAATAGAAGAATGTAGAGACGAGTGGCCCATTCACCAAGACGTTTAGTTGTTGCTCGATTAACATTATTTCCAAAGTGTCGTGCGGGAAAAATGTTGAGATTGATTACAGTGGTATATAATAGCACAATCAGATTTTTTATGATCAATTTCAGATGATCAGACAATTTTCTTCGAACTATATATATAATAATTCATCTCTCATCGTTTCGCTTCATCATATAACAAAAATCATAAGTTTAAAACAACTTTAATCTCGGGAACACTTTTTTTTTGTCACTACTACTTTTGAAACTATCGAATATTCAGGCATTTCTCAATTATTTTTAACGTTTGTAATATCTATTTTTGTTCACATTGAAAGACGGATGGAATATTACCTCGTCGTCGTTGTCTCTCATTCTTCTTTGTAAATAAATAAATAAAAAACATCACAATATGAGGTGTTATCAAATACAATGAAACACTAACACCGCCAATCATCGATACTAAAGTAATGACAATTCCAAACGCCGTTTTCGTCTGAATTTTGTCAGAATAAGAACAATGACTAGGTGCACATGATTGATAAAATTGCTCATATGAAATAGATGAATCCCAGCGTTCGATCATGATTTTATTGATTATTGTTGATATGGAAGTGTTTGGAGGAAACTAACTCGATGTTGAATTATAAACCAGAGGACGAGCATCTAACTAGGATGGATATTCAACATTACAGATAAGTGCCTCTCGAATGTAATGCAAGAGAACTGAGAAACAGTCCGAAGTAGAATATAAACATTCGAAAGTTGAGAGACGAAGAGATTCAAGAGTCGAACATCCTCCATTGAAATCTGGCACTATATAAGCGACATGAAAAACAAATCGTATACTGAAACAATATTCGATTTCGTAAATAGTCATTGGACTTTGGCAATGAGGATTAGTTGCACAAACACAGGTGAGGGCCGTTGTGTTGGTGTAACGAGTTCCATACATTACAAAGTAGAACTGAAAAGAAAAGAATGAAATGTCATTGATCGCATTTTAGAAACCATAGTTTGATCTAACATCAAAGTAATGAAAGTGATAACTTATCGAAAGTCTTTTTCTTCAAGCTTTTGCTCTCTGCACTACATCGATGAAACATGATTATTGCTTGTTTTTTCGATTAAACTTACTCTTGTTTTGTTCATTCCGTATGTTCATTTACATGGTGTTCCGAAAGTCACTGCCGGAAAACAAAAGTGAATATCGCTACTATTGGTTGAGCAAACGAGCTGATTTTTTTATCAATGATAGGAGTACGCTCAAGGTTTATATTCATAAAGACATGCTTAGAGAGACCTTTTGTTGAATATATTGTTTTTTTCCTCTATCTGTGTAAAAGTAAAATTTTTTTGTTGATATTAATAGTAATACTTAACAAAGGGTTTCTCTAAATATATCTTGATGGATATAAACTTTGAACATGCCTCCAGCATTGACAAAAAAATCAGCTCGTCTGTTCGAGTCGTAAGAGAGATAATCAAATTTTTTTTTAGTGACTTTTGGAACACCCTGTATAAGAAATTTCTGCTTATAATACTCGAATCTCTTGTTCTTCATTAATCTATCTATATATTATAATACACTAGCAATACATCTATACAATTTTTGATTCTATATTATGGCATACGTTTATTATCCAACTATCATCCCCAAACTGGTACATCGGAAATAAAAGTGTCCCCAAGTCGTCTTGATAATAGTAAGAGTATATTGATCCCATAAATGGCTGATCGATCTGCATAAAAAGACTTGTTGTTTCGACAAAAAGATCAAAATAAATAATTGTAGATTGGAAAAATTCATCGAGAGTTGCGTTTATTTGTCTGTCAAAATCGATTTTGGTCAGTGCATTCGAAGTAATGAAAAATCCCACAAGAAAGCGATGAATAGCAGTGTTAACTGTTTCACGAGCGAATTGACAAAGATTAGATAACAGTTGAAACTGTAAAAAAGATTTAGTACGCTAGTCAAAAGACACTTCAGAGGCTTAGCTATTTCTTAATATTTCAAGCCATTGATCTGTGACAAAATCACTCGAACATACTTGATGAAAGACTGGAGATAATGAGATAAATGCTCGATACATTATATTTGTGCTTGTACAAGGACATCGAAGTGTATCCGAATGTGAGATCTGCAAATCTTCATAAGTTTTTAGTGAAGGATTTGAAATATTAATGATTGTT
>JAJEKB010000799.1:3958-15726 GCA_022393335.1 Macrotrachela quadricornifera
TTAGAAAATCGAAATTATACTATTGTCATTCAATCCAGTATTCAATTGAATATGGATGCAAAAAATAGACCAGCAACATTTCTTGCTGATTGTTTAATAGCAACTGTGACGAAAAATTATACTTCGAAACATCGAGTATGTCCTCTTTCATATTGTTGAGAAATATTCGATTTAACTAATGATATTTTTTTGCAGGATAAAGATGTTAATTTCTACGAAACACCAAGTAAACTCGGTTTAAAAATTTTCATTGCGGAAAATCATTCGATGAAAAATCATTTGATTATTGATATCAATGTCAAAACAGCAAAAAATGTTCGTCATTCTCGTTATCTCAATCGTTCATGTAATACACATGATTGTATTCCTCCTCATCATCGTCAAATTCTATTTTTCTCCGAATGGATGAATAAACATGATGGAGAAAGTCAATTAGCTTATACTTATCGACATTATCATGATAAACAAATAACTAATCCAAATCCACTGATTGACATTTCTCAAGGTGATATTCATTCACCACGAGCTTTTTAAATTTATTTATTAGTTGTATAAATAAATCTTCTTAGATCATTGTTGATTGGTGATATTATAATCAAAGATGATAAATAGAGGAAAAACATTAAGAATAACATTAGTTTTTTTGTTTCTTCAAATACATATGCTTTATGAATGATTATACTTATCGAGAGACAAAGAAGATGCACATGTGAATGTAATTTGCTTTTGATAACGTCATTTTTTCTATTTCTTCTTGTCTAAATTAGGATTCAACGGTATGATTCGACAAGAAGATGTTCATACTTTGGAAAATCATTTATATTAATCATTGCATGTTTGAATGGACATATTAAAGTGCTTCGATCGTTTTCAACTGGATCTTGAGGTGTTAAATAACATTATAATGATTATTTCGGAATTGTTTAATCGAAGAATTACATTGTGATGTTAATCTATGTGATAATGACGATCGTCCACTGTTGCACAATGCGATGAATTCAAGATCATTGAAATTAGTGGAATATTTATTAAAACAAAGTGTTCATCATTTTTGAGCGATTGTTGATCAAATGTTACCGTCACTGTCGACAGTAGAAAAGAAACATGTGGGTCTAATATTAGGTTGAGCAAAAAGTTTGCAGTCACTTTTTTAGTCGTTTTCGCTAATAAAGGGATCGCGAACTTTTTGCTCAATTTGGTATATATATCATTTAATGGAGTAAAGGAAGCTCTACAAGTTGATATTTATAACTCATTTTATTTCGAGTTGGTGTCATATTACCAAAAATGATCTGCAATGGATCGAGACTATGAAAATTTGAATTTTTCTACTAGCTTGAGAGCGAGTTTTTCCTCTAATAACTCGACGTTTTTATCAAAACGAGTGTCAGATTTAGGATGAGCATCCAAACACTGGATTGATGTATATTATTTTGAAAAATTTCTTAGAATTTTTATTTTTTTTCTCGGAAAATTTCCCTGGGGATCCCCTCAGGGATGGAGCAAAAAGACTCAAAAAATGTCTTGTCAGTAGAAAAATCGCTCTAAGTATAAGAAAAGCTTGTATAGGCCATCAAAGTTTTAAAAAATTGAAAATGACAATTAATTAGGAGACAAAAGTAGTTTTTAGACCCATCCCCACCGGGGATTCCCAGGAAAATTTTTCAATAAAATATATATCGATCCAGTGTTTGGATGCTGATCCTAAATCTGATACTCGTTTTGATGAAAAGCCGACTTATTCTAGTAAAAACTCCCTCTCAAACTAGTCGAAAAATGCTATTTTTCGTGCCCCTCAGTCATTGAAGATCATTTTCTTGATCAAGTATTTGAGCATCTTCGTTGTGTACTCGAACTTCGATTAACTGATGATCTACTTAAACCATTAAAAACAATGACAAATCAAATTTTCGATCATCATCACGTATGTCAAATAATGGATAAACTAGAAAAAACTCGATTGAATTTCAATGAGATGTATATTGAAGCTTTATTTGGACATGAATATCGTTATTCATTATGTTATCGAGGTGCTATTCTTGCTGATAATGGACAGCATCAGAGAAAGCAATTGATTATTGGATATATGAATTGAATTTGTATCAACAATATTCGATTCCATTTGATCCAAAATATTTACGTCGCTTTGCCTCATTGTTCAGTGGAAATGTTCGTTAAAATGGAAACAGTGTCGATGGAACCTATGCTGAAAATAGTAACAGCAACAACAGAAGAACTTGAACATGATTAAAGGGTGATCCAAAAGTCTTGGTCCTTCTCAGAAAAATTGTTTGTTCTTCCTTATAGTTAACCCAAAAATGCTCAAACTTTGGTATCTTATTCCTTGTAAGTAGGCGAGCATTACCCCAAACTTTCATATTTCTATCTTTTATTATAAGAGAGATACATATGGTAACATACTAGAAAAATTTTTTCTCATATCTCAAAATAATAGTTGGCACATAATATATGCAAATTGGCCATTTTTCTGCTTCAATTTTTCACCATTTAATACGTTCTATTAGGAAAACAAAATATACCACGTGATGCAGCGTGAAAAGCTCTACAATCTACATAACAAAGTGTATTCTAAATGTGTAATTTTTGTTGTCGAAAAAGCTAAACTATGTACGATTAATTTTTGCCAATGCAAAAAACTGATCGCATAAATTTCGCTGTTTTTGACAACAAAAGTTACACATTCAGAATACACTTTGTTGTGTAGATTGTAGAGCTTTTCACGCTGCATCTTGCGGTATACTTGGTTTTCCTAATAGAACCTGTTAAATGGTGGAAAAGTAAAATACAAAAGTGGTCCATCGTCAACCATATTTTGAGATATGAGAAAAGATTTTTCTAGAATGTTATCATATGTATATCTCTTATAATAAAAGATAGAAACATGAAACTTTGGGGAAATGCTCGCCTACTTACAAGGAATGAGATACCAAAGTTTGAGCATTTTTGGGTTTACTATAAGGAAGAACGAACTATTTTTCTGAGCAGGACCAAAACTTTTGGATCACCCTTTAGTTCGGTACATCTTTTACGGAGTCATGAATAGTCTCGTACAACGTATTCAAAACTATTAGAGCATTTATGAAACTATGACTGGTTTCGTAGAATATATACGGAACGTTTAAATACTATGCGAAACTATCAATAGCTTTGTACAAAGGATACGGAACTACCGAAAGTTCAGTGCATAGTGCATGGAACTTCTAGAGGGTTTCGTAAACAAACTTCGGAACCTTTTCCAAATTTCAGAACTTAGAAAGATTCTTTATAATAATTACGAAACGATTTGTATGCCACAGAACTTAAAATCGTTTCGTAAAACTTGCCAAACCTTTAAAGTTCAGTAGCCTTCCTGTTTTTTTTCAGTGAATTGCTCTCTGAACAACCTTAAGAGCTTCCATAAATTCACTTTTATGTTTTAAAAGTTACTAAATTCTAATACACTTTATAGTTGATGTAAATTTAGAAAATGAACCATATTTCCATGCATCATACTTTGGACAGCATTCATTATCTTCACTATATCACAAAAATAAATGTCAACCCATTTTTATATAAAAGTTCATGGAAACCGATTGATATTTAAAAAACGATTAAAATCTGTTACGTCGTATTGTCTAATCGAATAAAATGGATTATTTTTGATAAATCGATTAAAATCAGTTAACCCTTTCACGGCGATGTGACCCACCGGTGGGTTACGCCATATTTTAAGAAGAAGCTGTATAGAAAAGCACTTTCTTTTTCTTTTTTTCTTGTGCAAAAAGTTAACTATGATGTGTCATTTGCTCTGCTTTCGACATATTTTTGATTCTTTTATTCCGGAACAGGATATTCATGTTAAAACATTATAGAGAAAAACCTTATTATGGGAAGAACAGAAGACTTTTATTTTGTTTTGCTGACGCATAGTTTACTTCCCTTGTTTGTTGTTCCATGATTTTGTGGAACTCACATTTTTTCGAAGAAAAATAGTGAGTGTAAGTTTTAAATCGAGGTTTTTAGGGCTCCCCCCCTTATGGACACCCTCTCCCGTTACAGACATATCTCTGTGACAGATCCTAGGAACCAAAGTCAACGAGCATGGCGTGTGCTTTGACATTGATGAGAGAGACAAAGAGGGAAGATAAATAAAATGAAGATCTTTACATAAGTTTTCCTAGGTAGTGGAGCGGCGAAAGAAAAGAGCAATCAAAATCACTTCACGTTTTACTTAGCAGCAAACAAGAACTGATGGTTGTTTAGTATATTTCTTCTGAAAGTATGTGAGTTCCACATTTTGGTCCCAAAGGGACTACGCTGACAAGCTTTTTCACAGCAATCAGTGTAGAACTGTGAATATTATGCACGGATCCTTTCATTTCTTCAAGCTTCTGATCAGAGAATTTGCACGTTGTTTGGCTTGTTGACTGTTGTCTCTCACCAGATTTTAGTTTTTCCAATGGCCCACCGAGCTGTAGCACGATCATACATCTTGTGTTATAATTTTCGTTGTAAATGCATTAGGCATTTGCTTTCGCCGTCCCAAACATAAATTCAAATACCATTTTTTCATGTCATTTTATAGTTCGTCTGAGGCATCTATAGTGTGTTGACAACGGATCAGATAAATCCATATCTTGTTTTCCTTCATTGTAAATGAGGGCAGCTGTATTTTTATGGCTTTTATTTACTCTTCCTCAGAGCTTGAAGATTCACATTACATTTTAGCAAAAAACAGTTATCCAAATTACTCATATCACTTCGCAAGTTATTATCCTTTGTCGTGTCAGTTACTCCAAACAGTATTGAAGTCATCACAAAGTTTCGGTCATTTTCATATACATGCAGAGCAAGAGGAAAAAATAATGTTGTGCAAAGGAAACAGAAACTAGACTGAAACTTTGCTGCTTTATCTCATTCTCACCGTGTCAAACATATAAGAAAAAGGGAGAAACAAACTTCGGTAACTATTAAAATCGACGTAAAAATAGAATCCTCTATGTTTCGATGCAAACAAAACAAAAATAAATCGAGAGCCCTCCCAAATGTTACAAGAAAGATGGGCATAAATCAAAAGCAAAAAGAATAAAGATTTCACAGCTATTTTTTATGAAAACCGAATCGCCATGAAAGGATTAAATAAACGGTCAAAAAATAGGTTTTGGTAGATTATTCGGCATGCTCTATCATCTGAGATGATGAAAAAATCAATTACAAAAAAAAAATTTTTTTCATAGGAAACTGGTCTTCCAAAAATCGGATCTCTAGAGGCGTATGAGCAGATATCATGGTGATATTTGGAATCAGCATAGTGAATAACCCTAAGTCCACTATATTTAATTAAAGTATCGATTAACCAGTTGGGACGGTTCCCTCGTGAGACGGATCATGTGAAGCATTAAAAATGGATGCCTTGCACACATTTGGTAAGTGTATAGAAGTAAAACATATTATTTTCTAGTTACATTTAAATCAGTATTTTATTCAGTATCTTTTGAAATAATATAATGATTATACAAAATTCAAAATAAATGGTTGAAAAGAATAAAGAATATGAAGGAGACAAAAGCAAGCAAAAACATTTTATAAGACAGACAAAAGTTCATCATGTGCTGTTATTATTTTAGAAATTTGATGAATTACAAAAAGTTAGATTCTCATGAAACAAGATCTGTAAGTGTTTTCTTTCTCTACTATATGCAAATATCAATCGATTGTGCAATGTTATTTTTTTCTGGCAAATTAAAAGCATTGTTAAAATTGATAAACATAATTATTGCAGTGTACAACATTCACATGTGTTCAATAGAACATTGAAAGAAGGAGGATCTGCTACTACACTTATTATATCTTGATATCCATCATTGTTGAAATCACCGATAATTAATCGTGCTCTTTTATCTATAATTTTGACTGAAAATAAATTTTGTCTTTCAAAATGACCTTTTCCATCTCCAAGTAGAATATCTACACCCGAAGGATTTTTTCTGTGAAATATGATATCCAAGTGACTGTCACCATTGAAGTCCACAGCAAATACTGGAAAGTCTGTTACGTCAGATGGTGTGTAGAACTTCAAAATATCTCCAAAACTTCCATTTCCATATCCAAACATAATACCGACACTACACTTCGTTTTATAAGAGATAACAAGGTCCAAACGATTGTCACTATTAAAATCGCCACCTGCTATATTAGATGGATCAAGAGCACCACCAGCAGATGATGTTATTTGTGCTTCAAAATAGTTAATGCTGTCTCCAAGAAATACACCAATATTTCTAGCATTCTGATTTACGACAGCAATATCCATATGTCTATCGTTATTAAAGTCATGGACAACAATTGAATGTAGATTGCTATGAGAACCAGAATATAAAGCATGTGGTTCTGTGAACGTGCCATCACCGTTTCCTAGAAAGACAGCAATATGGTTTTCGTACTGACTGACAATAATAATATCTAATCGATTGTCATTGTTTAGATATGATACAGCAACAGTCGTAGGATATTCGAAGAAACTGAGTTCAAATCTCATTAGTGTTTGGGAAGTGCCGTCACCATGTCCAAATAGAATAAGCATATACCTCATGATTGGACCTACGGTGATCAGATCCAGATAATTATCGTCGTTGAAATCACCAAAATCCATATTAAGTACGTCAACACAATCTAATGGGGACAACCTCCTCTCTTCTTGAAAATTTCTGTTTCCAAGTCCCAATGCCACAATTATACCATCATATTCGATTGAATAATAAGCGACATCAAGTCGATTATCATTGTTGAAATCTCCCGCAAGAGGATATAAGTATTTACTGATGTAATTATTAGGCTTTACTGATATTGACTGAAATGTTGGCTGACAAAGTGATACTAGTGAAAAAAAAGAAACAAAAAACAATCTTATACACCGAGACAAAAAGATTCTATCTTTATAATTTCAAAAAGCAACATTTAAACTATCATTAAATATGAATAGCATTTAATTTGACTGAGTTATAAGAAAATGATACGTTCATCGAAAAAATGAAAAAAGACTCATATAATTTGATTTTTAAACGTACTTTCCATAGAAATAGTTACTTCGACAATGTTTTGTCAATATCGTTCTTAATTGTTGTTGCTTTAATGTGAATTTCTATTTAACTTTTCAAAACAATAATGTGAAAGGGTTTGGTATCCCTTTATTTGAAAAAATGAGTTCGTGCGACAGCAGATCTATTTTGAAGTCCAGTAATGTTGATCAGATATAAATATTCAATTATACTTTTGAAAATTTGTTTCTTCCTGGATTTTATGAACTATCTCACAGACTATCCTTTAAAAACAAATATTCACGGTAAAGCATTAATAATTGAGAAAGATATTGACAAAAGATTGTCAAAGTAACTATTTCTGTATAAAAATCAAATTTTATGATTCTTTTTTCTAGCTTTTCAATGAATGTATCATTTTCCTATAACTCAGTCAAATTAAATGCTATTCATATTCAATAATAGTTTAAATGTTGCTTTTCGAAATCATAAAGATGGAATCTTTTTCTCTTGGAATACACAAAAAATAAAAAGGAAAATAAAATTTGGATTTAAACTTATGAAACATCCTTCTTATATCGTTCTATATAAACAATGAATAATTCATGTCATCAATCTTAGAAAATGACAAACTCTCGTCTTGAAGCAAGAAACGAAAATTTTTTTGATGTACTCACAAGAAGTATTTGTAATGTTCGATGTTACCGTAGTCATTGAGTAAATGATGGTACTAATCGTCGTTGTAATCGTAGTTGAAGAAACTAACAAAATTAGTTGAAAAAATAATTTTAAGTGAATGAGAACAAGAGTTCTGTCAATGAAAAATACTAAAGTGAACTCTTCTGCAAGATTTCAATACTTTGATAGAAATACATATTTATAATAAAACACATGACTGAGCAGATAGATGGGCAAGTCATTTATTCATCATTCAAATTCCCAATATTTCAAAACTAAATTATTTTGAACTTCCAAATACACATGCATTGTCAAATGAGTCCATTATTATCTATCAAACGGTAATATCTTGTTTTATTCTTCTTTTCTTCTCTGTACTGTTTATTGAGATAAAAATTCTGAAACAAATAGTTATTACGAAAAGTTCGTACCTGTTGAAATTCCTTGTTTTATTTTATGTCGAGCAATAAAAATTGAAAATGTAACCAGAATGATTATCATAAATAACAATATCGTATAGATAAAGGTACATTTTAAAGAATATTGTATTGGTGATGCAACATTGGTACTATTGAACGAATCTTGAAAATTATCAGTCAAATGAACAGAAAGGAAACATACTTTAACACTTCATCTGCTGATGAATTCGATTCTATATGAGAAATTCGATTATCAACATCGCCATTAACATTTTCAACAGGTGTCATATGAACAGTAGAGATAAGTTGAATAGGAGTCGAACTATTTGAGGACATATCCATTTGATAACAATGCTAACACCGCCTTGAAGTCCAAGTAAAAGAGTAATTGTATAGAGAAGATTGAATTGTTCATTATAAGTATATAAACATAATAAAGGTGAACATTTGTGGAAATATGATGAATAATTCATCGATGTTGTCCATTTTTCAACAAATACATCATTAATCAATTCGTTTATAGGTGCATTCACTAAAAATCGTGTCATTGTTTCATTAAGAGGAATAATACGTGCTGATTAATTTGTATAGTATTGAATAAGATCAAGACAAAACTGATCGTGAAAACATACAAGAGTTGATAATCGAAATGATTCACTTGGTGTACATCCAACTTTCATACCACTGATTGATATTGCTTCAAACGGATCCCAATTTATGAAAAACGCTTGAGTAGTACAGTCTGGTAATAAGCCACAAGAACAATCATCATCATAGATTAAAGATTGTGTTACTGCATAAGTATGAACCCCTTCTAAAACGTCCTCAATATACTCGAAATTAGTTCCATAAATTGATATAATAGCATTTCCATGATTGACAATGCGAGTCAAAGAGAGAAAACGATTGAGTGTAATGGGAGCATTTGATTTAGTTTGATTGATTCATGACGAGAGACGAATATAAAAGTCGTCTGGAGATAATAGTTAAGCAGTGATAAATAGTGATGAAAGAAATTGTTCAATCAAGCTATTGACTGATTGCATCGAGAGTTGACATATACCTTGAAGGAATTGTAAATGAGCAGAAAGGAATCGACGATAATCTGTCTCTGTTTCGACGAAATTAGCATGGAAAAGTGTATCAGTAAGATTATTTCTCCATTCATCCAAAATAAATTGACTTGAACACACCTACATTTCATCAAATTAACTATTTTGTATAGATTATCTTACAAACTTCTCAGAAAATTAACCTCTGTTTGAATTCATCAAGTAATGAACATGAGCATTTTAATACATCTCCATATTGTTGTCTGAGATGATTGTAAAAATCAAAAGATGGTTTATTGAAATTTTTTGTCAATGGTTGTGGTTGAATAATAGAGTATAGAGCAAGAATCACAAGAGCAATGATAAATAGAAGAATGTAGAGACGAGTGGCCCATTCACCAAGACGTTTAGTTGTTGCTCGATTAACATTATTTCCAAAGTGTCGTGCGGGAAAAATGTTGAGATTGATTACAGTGGTATATAATAGCACAATCAGATTTTTTATGATCAATTTCAGATGATCAGACAATTTTCTTCGAACTATATATATAATAATTCATCTCTCATCGTTTCGCTTCATCATATAACAAAAATCATAAGTTTAAAACAACTTTAATCTCGGGAACACTTTTTTTTTGTCACTACTACTTTTGAAACTATCGAATATTCAGGCATTTCTCAATTATTTTTAACGTTTGTAATATCTATTTTTGTTCACATTAAAAGAAGGATAGAATATTACCTCGTCGTCGTTGTCTCTCATTCTTCTTTGTAAATAAATAAATAAAAAACATCACAATATGAGGCGTTATCAAATGTAATGAAACACTAACACCACCAATCATGGATACTAAAGTAATAACAATTCCAAACGCTGTTTTCGTCTGAACTTTGTCAGAATAAGAACAATGACTAGGTGAACATGATTGATAAAATTGCTCATATGAAATAGATGAATCCCATCGTTTGATCATGATTTTATTGATTATTGTTGATATGGAAGTGTTTGGAGGAAACTGACTCGATGTTGACTTATAAACCAGAGGACGAGCATCTAACCATAATGGATATTCAACATTATAGATAAGTGTCTCTCGAATGTAATGCGAGAGAACTGAGAAACAGTCCGAAGTAGAATATAAACATTCGAAAGTTGAGAGACGAAGAGATTCAAGAGCCGAACACCCTCCATTGAAATCTGGCAGTATATAAGCAACATGAAAAATAGATCCTATACTGAAACGATATTCGATTTCGTAAATAGTCATTGGACTTTGGCAATGAGGATTAGTTGTACAAACACAGGTGAAATCCGTTGTGTTGGTGTCACGAGTTCCATACATTACAAAGTAGAACTAAAAAGAAAAGAATGAAATGCCATTGAATGCATTTTAGAAACCATAGTTTGATCTAACATCAAAGTAATGAAAGTGATAACTTATCGAAAGTCTTTTTCTTCAAGCTTTTGCTCTCTGCGCTACATCGATAAAACATGATTATTGCTTGTTTTTTGGATTGAACTAACTCTTGTTTTGTTCATTCCGTATGTTCATTTACATGGTGTTCCGAAAGTCACTGCCGGAAAACAGACGTGAATATCTCCACTATTGGTTGAGCAAATGAGCTGTTTTTTTTTATCAGTGATAGGAGTACTCTCAAGCTTTATATTCATGAAGACATGCCTAGAGAGACCTTTTGTTGAATATATTGTTTTTTTCCTCTATCTGCGAAAAAGTAAAATTTTTTTGTTGATATCAATAGTAATACTTAACAAAGGATTTCTCTAAATATATCGTGATGGATATAAACTTTGAACATGCCTCCATCATTGACAAAAAAATCAGCTCGTCTGTTCGGGTCGTAAGAGAGATAATCAATTTTTTTTTAAAGTGACTTTTGAAACACCCTGTATAAAAAACTTCTGCTTATAATACTTGAATCTTCCGTTCTTCATTAATCTATCTATATATTATAATACACTAGCAATACATCTATACAATTTTTGATTCTATATTATGACATACGTTTATTATCCAACTATCATCCCAAAACTGGTACATCGGAAATAAAAGTGTCCCCAAGTCGTCTTGATAATAGTAAGGGTATATTGATCCCATAAATGGCTGATCGACCTGCATAAAAAGACTTGTTGTTTCGACAAAAAGATCAAAATAAATAATTGTAGATTGAAAAAATTCATCGAGAGTTGCGTTTATTTGCCTGTCAAAATCGATTTTGGTCAGTGCATTCGAAGTAACGAAAAATCCCACAAGAAAGCGATGAATAGCAGTGTTAACTGTTTCACGAGCGAATTGACAAAGATTAGATAAAAGTTGAAACTGTGAAAAAGATTTAGTACGCCAGTCAAAAGACACTTCAGAGGCATAGCTATTTCTTAATATTTCAAGCCATTGATCTGTGACAAAATCACTTGAACATACTTGATGAAAGGCTGGAGATAATGAGATAAATGCTCGATACATTATATTTGTGCTTGTACAAGGACATCGAAGTGTATCCGAATGTGAGATCTGTAATCTTCATAAGTTTTTAGTGAAGGATTTGAAATATTAATGATTGTT
>JAJEKB010000801.1:0-61807 GCA_022393335.1 Macrotrachela quadricornifera
TGCTTTCTGAAGGTAATATTAAAATTTAATTTTATCTTTTTCTTTTTTTAATTTTGTCTTTTTAATGATTTTTTTAGCTCGTGCACGTCTTGCAAATACTCAAGGAAAAAAAGCTAAACGTAAAGCACGTGAAAAACAACTTGAAGAAGCACGACGCTTAGCATCATTACAAAAACGTCGTGAATTACGTGCTGCTGGTATTGAAGTACGACGTTATTTTAATAGAAGACGTGGTGTAGATTATAATGCTGAAATTCCTTTTGAAAAATTACCAGCTATTGGTTTTTATGATACAACAAATGAACCATTTGATCCTGAAAAAATTGATTTTAAACGTTTACATGTTGATAATAGAAATTTAGCAACAAAAGAAGAAAATGAAAAAAATGAAAGAAAAAAAGATAGTGCAAAATTAAAACGTAAAAAAGACGATGATTTACCAGCTGTTATTATGAATGAAAATCGTCTTGAACCAATAAAAAAACGTTCAAAATTAGTTTTACCAGCACCACAAATAAGTGATATTGAATTAGAACAAGTTGTTAAATTAGGACAAGCAACAGAAATGGCTAAACAACAAGTTTCAGAAAATGGTACTATTGCTACAGAAACATTACTAGGAGATTATAATTTAACACCTGATCTAAATAAAATTCGTACACCACAATTACCAACAATACAAGATAGTGTACTTAATCAAGCTCATAATCTTAATATATTATCAACTGCACAAACACCATTATTAGGTGGATCAAATACACCTTTAATGGATGTTAGTAATGAAAAATCTAGAACTGCTGCTGGATTAATTATGTCAACACCAAATACTTTATTTAATACACCTTATCGAACACCGGTGAATACAACAAATGATGGAATAACACCATCAATACATGGACAGCCAGCAGATTTCAATTCAGGTATTACACCTGTACGTGATCGATTGAATATTAATGCTGAAGATATGTTATTTGATGATCAATTAAAACAGGTTAGTTAAACAAAAAAATCTCAATATATTATACAAAATATGATGGATGTAGTCATTTTGTATTTTCTCGCTGAACAGGACACAAAATCTCTAAGCAAAAATGTTTCATTTTTATTTTCTCTTAATCTTTTAATTAATATATCATGAACCCATTCTTCTAAAGTTTTTTTTTCATTGATTACGAGTTTTTTAAAGAAGATTTTTTTTAAATATTTTTTTTTAGCGTGAAGTTAAACAACAATTGCGACATAATCTTTCACGTTTACCAAAACCAAAAAATGATTATGAAATTGTTTTACCTGATAAAGCTGATGAAACAAATGAACTTGATCAAATGAATACATCAAATATTAATGATGAAGATCAAGCTGATATTGATCAACGTAAACGTGAAGAAAAACGACGTAAAGGTATATAAAATAATATTTTATCTATGAAAAAAGATAAAAAATTCTTTTCTTATTTTTATAGATGAAGAAAATTTTAAACGACAAACACAAGTTATTCAACGAAATTTACCACGTCCAAATGATATTAATGTAACTATAGTTCGTCCGACTAATGCCGAAGGACCAATAAATGATTTACAAAAAGTAAAAATTGAAAGAAAAATATTTATTTTATTTGATAAATTCTTGTTTTTTTCTTTTCATTAGGCTGAAGAATTAATTAAACAAGAAATGCTGATACTTCTTCATTATGATGCATCAAATCATCCTATATCAAATAGTTCTATTAATCGTAATAAAGATTTTTCTACATATCTTGATACACATCCATATGAAGAATTTACTGATGAAGAACTTTCTATAGTAAATAAATATATTTTTATTTTTTTATTTCTTTTCTTGTTTCTTTTTCAAGGCTCGATCATTACTTGAAACAGAAATGAATACTGTTAAAAATACTATGAGTCATGGTGATATAAATCTTGATGTTTATTCTAAAGTGTGGGATGAATGTTATTCTCAAGTGTTATTTTTACCATCAAAAAATCGTTTTACACGAGCTAATGCAGCAAGTAAAAAAGATCGAATTGAATCAGCTGAACAAAAACTTGAAGTAAGATATATATATATATATATATACAAATAATTTCAAAAAGTCTCCAAAAAAAATTATATAAATAACTCTTATACAACCTAAGCAATTAAACGGTATAAGAGATATTTGCATAGACTTTCTCCAGAGGGTTTTTGGGATACTCAATATAGTACATATTTACAAATATTTATTATTCTAGCTTAATCGTAATTTAATGTCACTCGAAGCTAAACGTGCAGCTAAACTTGAAAAAAAACTTAAAACATTACTTGGTGGTTATCAGGTTAAATTCATAATTAAAATTTAAATAAAAAATAAAATTTTTATTATTTATTTTAGTCTCGTGGTCAAGCACTTATTAAAGCATTAAATGATATATATGAGCAAATAGATCAAACTCATGTTGAAGCTAAAACATTTGAATTACTTCGTCAAAATGAAGTATTAGCTATTCCAAAACGTATTGAAGTAAGATTAAATTAAATAAAATTATTTCAATATTTTTTATTTTTATTTTATAGTCTTTTACTGATGACGTTGTACGGCAAGAAGAACGTGAACGTGAACTTCAAAGACGTTATCAAGAATTATATGAAGAACGAGATAATTTATTCCAACAATAATTACAAACATACGCTGTTTTTTCCTTTTTTTTTGTATAAATATCATTTTGTTTCTTGAAAAGAATCTTATCAACTAGAAAAAAAACACAAGAAAAAAAAATTTTTCAGATAGATTTTTCTTTCGTATTTATACCATGACTGATTCGGAACTTGATGCTATTCGTACTAAACGTTTAGCTGAATTACAACAACAACAACAATCACAACGATCGATAGGAACTGATCAAAATGATAGAAATTCTGCTGAAGAACAACGACAAAAACAAGATGATATGCGTAATGCTATGTTAAGTTCTTTATTAACACAAGAAGCACGTACACGTTTAAATACAATATCATTAACTAAGCCAGAAAAAGGACGAATGGTAGAAGATATTCTTATACAAAATGCTAGACGTGGTACTTTTGGTGGAGGAAAAGTAATATAATTATAAAAAGCAAATACATACATATATTTGAGTTTTTAAGGTTACTGAAGAACAATTAATTGGTCTTTTAGAACAAGTTAGTAAAGCAACAGAAAAGACAACAAAAGTTAATGTAAGAAATGATATCTTGAATGAAATTAAAAACAAAAAAAAGATGAGAAAAAAATTTGCATTAAAATAAATTTTTCGAAACTATAAATTTATTATTATTTGAGATTGTATATATATATTTGATTTTAGTTTGATCGACGACGTGCTGCACTTGATTCTGATTCAGATTAACTGAAATCTTTATTTTCTGTATGAATGAATTATATAAATATGTAGGATTTTGTTAAATAAAAAAAAGCAAATGAATTGAAAAGTTTTATTATTTTCATTTTTTAAATCAAAATTATACTTTTTTTTTGTTTTTTTTTTTCAAGATAATAAATTTGGCTTTTTTGTTTTTAAACGATAATAATGAAAATTTGGACATCACAACATGTATTTGAGTACGTTTTATATCTTTAATTATTCGTATAGGTTGTTTCAAAAATTCTGAAACGTTTTTTTTTGAAATGCATTGTTTTTTCATTAAAGAAAAAAACGAAATATTTAAAACTTTAGCAGACTATTGGACTTACTTAGTCGGGTATGCAAAATTCATTCGAACCGTTGAAACACAAAAAGCAACTTAAGAATTAGATAATATATAAACTATTATATTTTTAAGATGATTAAAATTACAAAGATATGGATGACTTTGAATGTTGTTAATTGTGCTGCAAAAATAACTGACATGTATTCTATAGAAAATGTTTGGGATGCATTAAAAGAGAACTGGAGTGCTGTAATATTGAATAAATGAAAATGACATTATCAACAGAATAGAAGAAATTTAGTATTTTATTATATCAATGAATATTAAATAAAATAACAGTATGATTAAAACTAATAATCAATCTCAAGAACATCGATAATTATTGCTTTGTATTTCTTTTTATTTTCAGTAGTTGTATTGTTTTTATTAATAATCAAGAAATTTAAAAAAATAGCACATAATAGTGATATTATCGGTTCTCATCCATATTACAAGCTATAGATCTGAAAGTTTGTAATTATGTTGTACTAAATAAGTTCAATAATCTGTCAAAGTTTTAAAGACTTTGTTTTTGTTGAATGAAAGAACGATGAATTTTAAAAATGTTTCAAAGTTTTTAGAACACTCTCTATATATATTCATTAATAGTCATGATTGGGCAACAGTAGTAAATGCTGCATTAAATAAATATCCAAATCCGGTGAGTCCAAGTGTTATTGGTTGTGATGTTGTTGATCGAACAATTAATTCAAATGGTGTTATTCATTCACATCGTCTATTATTAGCCAATTGGGGTATTGCACCAGCATTAAATAAAATTTTTAAAATGAGTGAACATGGATATGCTAGTGAACATTCAACAATTGATATGCGACGACGTGTTATGACAGCACGAACACGAAATTTAACATTAAATCGTTTTATTACTATTGAAGAACGACTTGAATATACTCAACATCCAACTGATAATACAAAAACTTTACTTAAACAAGAGGCTTCAATTAATGTTGAAAATATTCCATTGACTAGTTATGTTGAAACATTGATTGCGAAAACAATAAATACCAATGCAACTAAAGTATAGATTTTTATTTCTAGAATGAATGAATAATTTTGATTGATTTATTTGTTTTTATATTTAGGGTCGTTTAGCAATGGAATGGGTTATCAATAGAATGCGTACTGGCACATCAAATGAAACAATCGAACAAATAGCTTAAAAACAAAATTTTTGTTCTTTATTTTTTAGGCCATTTTTTTTCAAATGTGTGTATTTTTCTAACATACTTTTGTTATCTCTCCGGTGTAAGACATTTAATTAGTAAAACAAAGAGGCATGAAATTTTTTGAAATAAAATCAGTACGAATGAAATTAATTGTTGCCTTTTCACAAGAATTATTTTAGATATGATATAAATATAAAAATGAATGAAAATTGGGCAGGAAATTCACGACAAGCATCAATGGCATATTCCAGTTTTGGTAATATAAATATACCACCGGGTAGTGTCACTGGTTCAAATCGTAGTCGTCGTCCATCATGGTCTGATGCTAAAGTATGAATAATCATAAAATTTTATATTTAATTAGAATTTTTTTTTCTTTTATTTGTTTGGTAGAAAGTTTGGAATGTTGGTGATGAAGAAGATAATTATTCGGATTCACATACACAAATGTTAAAAAAATTAGATATGTATTATCGTAAAATAAAACGTCAAATACTTGCTTTTCAAAGTTTAACAACTGGTCTTTTTTCAAATCATCTTGAACCAGAGAAAAAAGTTGGACATGTTGTTGAAAATGTTTTTTGTGCTATTTCTGTATGGTCATTACGGCAATGTTATTGTAAAATTGATAATGATGAAGGACGTGCACATGAATTAGGACAAGCAGCTGTTAAATGTATGCGTGGAATTCTTATGTGTTGGATGAGACAAGCAAAAAAAGTATTAAGATTTGTTTATTTATCTAATATATATAGAGAAAAAAGTTTGTTTATTTGTTCTTTATGTCTTAAAATTTTATAGAGCCAGTACACTCAAACTTTGCATAACCTTCTCTTTTGTCCATGGAAACGTCGAGGGCAATGTTTCGATTCAAAATTTTGACCTTCGATGTATTTAACTTAGCAACTTCACTTCAAGGGCACTACAGTAGATATTATCCATCTAAAAGAATCGTGCGTGTGACTCTTTTCTCAATAACTCGAGAATGAAAAGAGATAAGGATCCGCAAATTTTGCTATTCAACACAATAGATTCTAGACTATGAAAGCATGATAAAATCTGAATGATCAATAAAGTAATCAATCAGGTTGATTCATTGGTGAAGATTTTGGAAACTATATTGCAAAAGGATTTCCAATTGAATTTTAACCAGAAATACGACTATCAAGAGAGAAGTTTGTCCTCTATCGATCCATACGAATCCAACGTTGTCCTATTGATCTGCTTAAGAGGGACCAAACCAGATATCTCCAATCGAAGAAATCGACGAAATAAGAACATCTTTCAGTATAATCCCCCCGAGATTAAGATGGGAAACATAATGAAATAGTTCTCATTGTAGTTAAAGACTAGAGCCAGGTTGAATACCATCTAAAACAAAAGCAAAAATGCCTGTATTTTCCAATGTTTTTTGGGATACTTTTCCGTTAAACTTCTTTCAGAGTTCAGGCGATCATCAGCTTCCAGTAAAAAAACGAGTTGCAAGCTTAAAATTTTTTTGCACTTCTTTCCTAAACTTTGGTCTCTACTTATGTCTGTAGGAGTTACATACCGAAAAGTCTGTCGCGCTTTGCAGGACAGAGTGGGGAAGGAGTCACTTTTCTCGTTATGAGGTTCAACACGCATTTTCAATCGTGTTCTATACAATTTTAAAAAGAACAAAAATTTGAAGTTTAAAAACGTGACAAGCTTTTAAAATTGTTTAGAACAAAGATAAAATATATTTAAATTTGATTTAGGTTGAAATATTTAAAGGTGAACAATCACCAAAAGATGCCTTACATTCAAGATTTAATATTTTTGATGGTAGTGAAGTTGAAGATGCAGATGAAGTTGGTCAATTACAAATATGTGCTATATCAATTTATTTATTAACACTTGTACAAATGATAACATCAAATCTTGAAGTATAAAAAAAAAAGGGAAAAATAAAATTTATTGATTAAATGATGTTTTTTTTTGTTTAAGATTATTTTTTCTATGGATGAAGTAAATTTTGTTCAACAACTTGTTTTTTATATTGAACGTGCTTATCGTACACCAGATTACGGTATATGGGCAAGAGGAAGTAAATATAATACAAATACATGTGAACTTCATGCAACGTAAGAAAAAAAATTTTAAATAATTTAGTTTTTTATTTTATTATAATTTTTAGTTCAATTGGTATGGCAAAAGCAGCACTTGAAGCTATGAATGGTTTTAATTTATATGGTGATAAAGGATCTAATTGGTCAGTTGTTTATGTTGATGCTGTATGAAATCTATTTGATTAATAATATAAAAAAAGGATTTTAATATAACTAAATTTTTAGGATGCACATAATCGAAATCGAACAACATTTGATACACTTTTACCACGAGAATCTGCATCAAAAGTAAGAATTAATTTAATAATAAAAAACTAAAAAAAAAAATTTATTTAGAATACTGATGCTGCTTTATTATTAACAGTCAGTTGGCCAACATTTGCTATTCACGACACAACACTTGTGCAAAATACAATTCGAAAATGTATTAGAAAATTACGTGGAACACATGGTTTTAAAAGATTTTTACGTGATGGACAATATACTGATTTAGAAACTAAAGATCAAAGATTTTATGAAGAGACTGAAATTAAAGTAAAATTTTTTTTTTATTGAAAAATAATTCATATGAATTTATTTATATAATAAATAGAAATTCGATAAGAATGAATCTGAATGGCCAATGTTTTTTGCACTAGTTATTATTGATGGTAAAAATTTTTATTTATTATATTTATTAATATTTCTATTTTTTGTTTATTGAGGTATTTTTAAAAATAATCAAGCACAAGTTGATGAATATTTAACGGCATTAAATCCTTTATTACGACGAACAACTGAAGGTTATATTAATATAATTTTATTTTCGAGAATTTTTTTTTTGCAAGAATTTACCGAAATATAGTACCCGATCATACGAGTTCACTTATTACTAATTCAGAATCCGATTCACCAAAGTCAGGTTCCAGTACTAAAGAATCACAATATTTACACATATCACCAAATACTAGTATGATAATATTATTTATTCGTTTTGTATATTTATTCATTAGCTAGCACTAAATGTTTATCTTCCTATCGTTTCTCAAGACCAGTATCTATTGAAGACAGCTTTATTCAATATATATTTTCTTTTGTTCTGATATGACATATATGCTTGGAATGCATTTTCCATATAAATTGATTTGCAGTGGTAGTTTTATTGATTAAATTTTAATTCAAAATAAAGAAAAAAAACGTATTTTATTTTATAATAGGTGATATGATGGTACATTATTATTATGTTGATCATTCAAAACAATCAAGTAGCGGACAAAGTGAAGCAAGTGATCGAGGAAATAATCAACAATCACCATTTGCATGTAGTTCAGAGATTCTTCATGGAAATTTTTTTCTTTTTGGACAAGCTGTTTGGATTATTTGCCAGTTACTTGGTAAGATTTATCGAACAAATTTTAAACATTATCAGAATGAGAATAATAGGAATTCTAATTGCTTTAAGATTAAGTATATTTTTAAACGATATAGAGATCAGAATTTCGATCGAGATCGAAAAATTTTCGAAAATTGCAAATCAAACTTAAATTGATTTCATTAATCTTTGTAAAAAAATCTTATTTTAAAGTACAGTTCTACGACTTTGTCAAGCAAGATGACATAGGGCTCACTACTACAAGAATGTATCAACTATTCAAAGGATTTCGACTTTTCAGAGAAATTTATGAAAGGACTTGAAGCTTGAATCGAAAGTCAAAAAAACTTTTGATCTGAGTCGAAATTTATGCAACCAAAATAAAAGGTCTCAATGATTTATTGAATATCCTAGAATAGTTGAGTTTTCTGAGCGTTTTGAGAAGAACTATATGATTATTACGGTTCTCAATGTTATTATTTCATTACTATGATACTATCTTTGATATCTTGGCTAAGCAAGTTCTGATCTCGCATAAATTTATAACATAAGTAAAACATTTAGTGCTGTTTAGAATTCCAAAGTTTGAGAATCAATCGATATTTCTTATCAAAGACATGAATATGTTTCATATAACAAATGATTATTAAAGCACATTGTTCTTGATCAAAGAAGCAAACATTAATTTACATAATATGTTTAGTAAGTATACATTCTAATGTTAGCATATGTGTGAAAATTTTAGGTCTTGTTTAAAAAAAACAAATTTGTTATATGAAACAAATTCATACCTGTGATAAGAAGCATTGATTTATTTTCAAACTTCGAGATTTTAAGTAGCACGAAATGTCTTACTAATAATATGGCTTTAAATGGGTCAAAAGATGTTTAATGAAGATATAAAAGGTAGTGACACAAAAACAAAACAGCAATATAGGTGATAGTTATAATCGTGTATCTCTGCCTAGATTGAGCATATACTTAGTCTAATAGTGATTTGATAATTGAGGATATTCTTCTGTACACGAAATTGTGATTAATATATTTTATTTAGTTGATAAACTTTTAACAATTACTGATCTTGATCCAATTCGACGTTATCTAGCACCAAGTGAACGGCCAAAACCAAATTCAAGATATTCATCTATTCAAGTAAATATTAATTGGGAATTTTTTTTTTATTTATATTGTTATTTTCATTAGGATTCATTACGTTATCAATATACATCGAATATTCCAAAATTAATAACAAATTCATTATATGATTCAGTTGATACAAAAAAACAAACAAATAAAATTATTACATCAAATGTAAAAGAAAAATATACTAATAATATCAAATTAAAAAAAAACTAATTTTTGTTTTTATTATTAGGTTACTTTTTCTGATTTAGTCATTCATGTTGTTGCAATATCAGAGTCTGTTCGTTTACAACAAGTTTTAGCAACATATGGCATTCAAACACAAACACCAAAACAAGTTGAACCACTTTTAATATGGCCACCAGCAGAATTAGTTAAAGTATGAATATTTTTCTTTGAAAAATTTTCTTAATAGAATTTTTTTGTTATTATATTTTAGGCATATACAAATTTAGGAGTAAATAAAAAATTTGGTTTTAGTGGACGTCCTGATCGACCTATTGGTGTGCTTGGTACATGTAAAGTGAGAAACATTAATAATTAAATTTATTAATCAATGTTTTAAATTTTTTATGCTAGGTATATAGAATTTGTTCAAAAACTATCTTATGTTATCCATTAACATTTGAAACAAATGATTTTTATATGTCAAGCGATATGACTTTATTATTAGATAATATTCGAGTAAATATTTCCTATTTTTTTTGGTTTTTAAAGATAAAGTTTTTGAATATTTGGTGTTCTTTTGATGTTAGCATTTTGAAAATGATTTCATATTTTGATAAAACTTTGTTTAGATATTATTGAATTTATATATTTTTTCGGACAAAATAATTAACAAACGTTTTTTTACTGATTATATTTAGAGTGATTTTGAATTTATTACTAAATGTTGGCGTCTTAAAGGTCGACCAATATATTTAATGATGTTACGTGAACGTCATCTTCGGTATGCATCATACTTTCTTCTGCATTTTTCTGTAAAAAATAATATTTCTTAGAGGGCCACAAAAATCCGATCTTCTTGAATTATTAACACAAATTCGTCAAGGAAAACTCTCATCAAATATATTTGTACGACTTGAACGTTTACAGGTATCGTACTATACATATCAAAAATACAAATAATCTCTTGTTTTCTAGACTGCAATATCAAGTGCTTGTGTTGAACATTTAGACTTTTTAAATAATTCAATATGTACAGCTATAGATTGGCAATCAGTTGCTGTTCATGAATATAAAAATGTGTCTGAAGTTGGTCATTATAAATCATTAACAGATGTATCAAAGACACCCATTGTTGTCGAAGATATTGACTATAATAATCATGTATGTTTACATATATTTTATCAAATATAAAAATATAATAAGGGAAACATTCAAACATTAATAAGATACACAAATACTTGTTTTAATGATAATTTCTTTCACTAAAGTGATTTCTATATATCTTTTTTAGGAATTTGAAAATCAACATGAACAGGAACTACGTGAATTTATTTGTAATACGGATACGTCATTAGGTTCATTGAAAAAACATGCGTTAGCTACATATGAATTATATAAACTTGGTGGTCTTGATTGGATGATTAAAGATAATTATCGTGTTCGAAATCATCTTGAACATTTACTAAAAGAAGCAGCAACATGGCAACATTGGTAAAACTAAAAAACTGAAAAAATTTTAAAAAATAATCATAATAATAAACTTTCTTGTTAGGGCTGTTATTCGTTTTGTCTCTAGTCTTCTACATAAGATGGTTGATAGTTTAGCTCCATCAGTAACAAATTTACTCGTACGAGGAAAAACGGTAAAGTTTCAATTGATATAAATGAATAATCATTTTAATTTTTATATATTATTTAAGGTTACAATTGGAATTTTCGGTCATGAAGAAGAAGTTATTGATAAACCAGTATATTGAAATATGTATTTCTAATTTTTCTTATATATTTTTTTTATAGATGCGTCCGAATGAAATATTCAATATTCTTTACAGTGAAAACGTATTTGGTCTCAGTATATTTCATGCTGTTCTATTACAAGAATTACTTATTAATGTCTCTGTTTTTATGTCGACATTTCCGGTTTAGTGAAATTTTGAAAGAAAAAAATAAACATTCGTAATTTTTTTCTATTCTAGCAACTTTTTAATGGTATTCTTAAATTACGACTTGGGTAAGAAAAATTAATAAATCAATCAAAACTATATTTACTTTATTTGATAGATGGGTTCTTCAAGCAATGAAACTTGGTTTGGAACATATAAAAGCTGATAATGAAGATCTGGTAATAAATATTTTTTTTTTAATTACAATTATTTTGTTGTTTTTGCTTTTAAAAATAATTTTTAAAGACATTAAATACATTATCACCAAATGAAATAAAACAATTACTTTATTTTGTTTTAACAACTGATCTACAACAAACAACATCACAAGTCAATGATGTTGAACAACGGTAAACAAAACTCAAAGCTAATTTTCTTTTTAATAAAAGAATTTTCTTTTTTTTTTTATTTAAATAAGTTCATCTTTTCAAAAACGACAAATGGATGGAGCATTATGTCGTGTCCCAACTGATTTTTTTGAACATGTTTGGTCAATACTTGAACGAACACCAGGCGGAATTAAATTATGTGATGTTATTCTTCCACAAGTAAACTTCTTTCGAAATTTTTAAAATAAAAATTAAAAGTTTTTTCATGTTAGCAACCAACATTATCGGATATGACTGATTATGAATTAAATTTTTCATTAAAAATTGAAGAAATGCTTAGTCGAATATCTGATCCGGCTTATCGTTGTCTTGTTGTTGAAGTAAAATTAACAGAACAAAAAAAGAAAAACGAAATTTTTAATTCATTATAATATTTTAGATGTTTGAATTAATCAATGTTTTATTACAACGTAATTCGGAATTACGTTTTATTCAAACACTTGATGTTGATTATTTAATAAATGCAGCTGTTCAATTATATCAACAACAGACAAATTCAAAAGATTCATTTAAAGGTTTTTATAGTTTACCAATTTGTCTCGTTGGTGGTTCAACAGGTTATATGGTTCGTGTTATTATTAATTACTTATTCAATGCAAATAATCAAAAAACAGATAATATCGATTTAAATATGGGTACAAATACAGATATATGCAAAATCTCCTGATTATATATATATATATTGGCATACTTTTATACATATCTATGATTCACTTTAAACATTTAAATTAAACGAATCTCTTATAAAAATAAAACGAAATTGGTTTTTAGATGAAATGAAGTTTTATTGTTCGAAAAAAGAAAAAAAACGAATTTTGAATTATTATTTATAGGAACATATCTGATAAAAAATAGAATACAAAAATATTTCTTATGTACCATTTGTTAAACCCCATTGAAAATTTTCATTAACAATTTTTCTAATAAGTTCATCAATAGTTAATTGATTTTGTTCTTTATCAAATATATTTTGTAAAAATATTTCAGCAGCACACTTTTCTTGTTGATAATTATCTGTGACTGTATGAAATATAAGTTTATCAATAGAAGCCATTTTAGCTGCTAGAATTTGTAATATAATCATTATTGTTCGATTACCACCATAAGCTCCACAACCAAACCAACCTATTTTTTAAAATATTATATATTTCTTTTTTGTTCTTTTGTAATAAATAAATAAAATTAATCTACCTATATGAATATATGTTGTTAATGGTATATCTGTAGATGATTCTCGTTGTTTATTTAATTTATAAGTTTTATGTGCCAATGCTTTAGCTGCTGAATAAGCTGTAAAACAAGCAGTAAGGATATAATGAATTTGTTCAGCCGTATATGAACCTCGCCCATATTTAGGTGCTTCTATTGCAATAATATTAATAAGTTGAGGTGGTTTCAAATATTTATATGATTTTAAAACAGTCGATTTTGATGATGATGAGAAATTGTTACCTATAAAAAATAAAATGATATATATAAATTAGATCATTTAATGGTCTATATGTAATAATCTTTGATATGATTGGAAAATTGATGTATGTCAGTATTGAATATTTTCTAAATAAAACATTCTCTTTTTTTTTGGATTTTTCTAAAAATAATTGAACTAAAAGTATTGAAATTTTTAAGGTTGATAGGTTTTGAATACTGAAATAAAAGTTTTTATACATTTACAATTCTTGAATGCTTCCGTTTATGAAACCTAAAGAGCAAGCGACTTAATCGGACTAGCCGCTTTTTTATTAATAATAAAAACATATTCAACAATCATACCCATTAAAATAAAATTAGAGGAAAATATTTTGAAATATCACTATTATCTTGAACAAGAATCATGTTGTCAAAATGATGTATAGATTCACTGATATTTCTTGTTTTTTTCGTTAATCATTAGATTCATTTTGAAAAGCTGTTTTTACTGCTCACAATGCTCTTCCTGTTATCTATCAATGGCGGAAGACTAAAATTCTTCATTTTTTTGTCATGCGTATCTACTTTCACGATAAACGAAACTAAGTTCTCGTGAGAATACACAAAACTGAGTCTAAGATCACTGATGATGGTCTAAAAAAAGGAGCTGATAATGACTTGATTCTTCTATAATCATTGTCAATATTGCTTAAGAAATGTGTAAAATATATGTTGAAGCAACTATTAGATGCAAATTAAAGTTTTTCACTAAGCTTTAAGTATGTGATTGGACCTAGGTCCAAAAAAGTTTAAACAACTAAGACTGAATCTAAAAAATGTTCAAAATCCTGGATCTGAACTGAAAAATTTTGAACCCGACGAATCCTAGCGAACAGAGATGGTAGAAGGATATGACCAACATTATAGGAAAATACATTAGTTGGTTTGTTCAAGCTAAAATAGAGATATTCATTGTTCTTGGTAAAATAACTTTTGGGTCATCCATTATACATATATTAACTATAAAAAGTGCAAAACTGAAAATTTTGGCCGGAACGGAGGAAAAGGTGTTCTTATTGAGATAAGGTTATATATAATCAATTTTCTGTTCATTTCTATTCCGACAATTAATTGGATAATGAATAAGATTTTTCATCATTTGACTTCTTACCATAGAGATCTGTTGTATTTAAATCAATAACACGTTCAACATTACTAATTAAAATTGGATAAGGTGATTCATTTTCATAAACACGTGTATTAAATAATTTCATATGATTAGGTTGTTGTATAAGATATTCTCTTAAAGATGCTAATTCTGGACATTCAAGTACTTGTAGTTCATCCTGTGCAAGTAAATTACCATAATAATAATAAAAAATATCACAATTAGCAAAATTCATATGCCATTCAATAGTATTTACAGCCTTTGTTGATTTATAATTAAATACATTTGAAATAAATGTATATTCGTTGGATAAATCATTATGTTGTTTAGCTGTATATATAGTTGGCAATTTTTTTGGACAAAAACGTGTTATTAATATATCATGTTTTGATGGTTCATATTTTTTCTTTTCTATGACGTCATTTAATAAAGCTTTTTTATTTGTATTCTGGTATCGAGCTGGAAAATAAGTAAATAAATCGAAACCATTTAATAAACTAGCATTTTCTAATATTTCACTTGTTTCATTATTATTAGAAAAAATTTGATCTTTTATTTCATCTAATGTTTTTATTTGAAACTTATATGGTATTGCCATTTTGTATTTTTCTAAAATAAATAATAATATGAATAATAAAAATTAAGAGAAAAAAATACATTAATTAAGTTTTATTACAAATTAGAAATAAAAAAAGAAAAAAATATTAGTTTTTCTAGAAATCGATTGAGAAATTTTTTTCAACATCTCTTACAAGAGAAAAATATTTAGGCATGACAATGATTGAATTATTATTGAAAATCTTTGTTATGTAAATATTCGGGTTGAACGCTAAGGTCTTTATCGACCATTTACAATTAATTTTTACAATAGAAAAACAGCCATGTACGGTGAAGTTTTGGAAAAAATACAGATAGCTATATTGATTAACCAGAGTAATCTCGAAAATTATCGAATAACAAGTTTTTTTATATTTTAGTCAGTGATCATATTGAGATAATGAAACATGACTATGTCGGTTGGAGAGTACATATGTGCACTTGATATGAGACTCAACATTAAAAGCTGAAATTTTTAAAGAATAAAGAAAAATCTTGATTTAAAATATTTTTAATTTTATTTTTCATTACTAGAACATAATTAAAGTATTATCACAAGTTATTCATAATTTTATAAAACGATATTTTGCGCATTCATTGTTTCCATGAAATATTATCTATATTATTGTTAAATAAAACGTTTATTGTAGTGCCATCGATCAGATGAGACTATCTTTAATCAAGATTAAAATATGCAGTTATAATGAAGAGTTACTTTAGGATATTTCTGCGATGTTTTTTTCTCAAATCTGTTCAGTTAAAATCAGATGTCGTCACCCGTAGTGCATCAGTCATTGATTGACATTTCTCGCAGTGCTTTTTTTTCATCAGATCACTTACTATTTAATTCTAAATGTAAGAATAGAATCAGTTCGAATAGAAGTATAATTTATTTTTTTGTATATATTCTCTAAAATATTTTATTTAAAAGCAATACACCACAAAATAAAGCCATATGTACTCTGAATTTTGACGTTGAAAAGTTATTTCATGTATATGTCCTTGTTTTAAGACTACTAAAATAAAACATAAGTGAAACATTTATCCATCCTGTAAAATGGGACGATTTTCGATACATTTCCAGTTTCTCAATTACAGAACCATAGATTTTAATATTATATCATGGTATACTTTCACTAACATTGCCTCATTTATGATAGCTTATATAATGGAAATTAAAATGATTAAGCGATCATCATTAAATTATCAAGACAATATATCAAGTTCTCTATACATAGTCTCAACATATGTTCGTGGAAATTCTATTTCATACCTTATTCCATCATACTAATATGTTGTATCTTAACTATCATAATCAATTCTAATGATTGAATATTTCTTTCGATGACAAATAATTTGCAATACAATCTAAAAAATTAACAGCTGTTGGATAATGAATATATCTACCATCATAGTAATACGTCATATATAAAAGACAATTCTCTAGTATACTGTAAACAGACCTCTCAATGAGAAAAGTACATCATAAAATAAGATTAAAACAATAATTTTTCTAATTAGAACAATAAGAATGTGTCAAAAAATGTCTTATTTCACAAAGTGAAAACATATTTCATTTAAGTTTTGTTTAATTTTAAAGCAAAGAAACGGATATAAAATACATTTTTAATGGCTAAAAATAGAATATACTTCGCTTTATTTTGTGATCTATTTATTTCGGAATAAAATATTTCAGAGAGTCAAAAAAAGTAAAAAAATGACGATTCGCTACATGCTTCTATCGATTTACTTACATGTTATCACTCGATTCATTCTGATCTGAAACTACGTACATTATGTTCCTAATTGGTTTCTCTCACCCAAATTTTTTCCAAAAAATATCCATCATTTTCCTTCATTATCTTCATATTTATGAATTTATTCGTTGCTTAGTAGATGAGCATGAATTTCAATATCTTAAATCAAAAGAATATCAAATTCAACCAAAAATAAATTATATGATAAGATTAATGAAAATTTATTGATTTATTAAAACAGTAAATTATATCCGACAGATCTAGGTATTGCACTAGATGATAGAATCAAAATAAAATTTCATATTAATTGTGTTTTTCTCTCTGGATACGTTCTTTATTTTTCCTATGTCGGAATATAAATATTCCAACAGAATAAATTTATCAAAATATATCAGGCTCAATATTTTCATTGATGAACTAAACAAATTCTGTATGAAGCTGGTCAATTTCAGAATCAATTTATTTTATTATAGACTGAATTAGGAAATAATTCGAATAGAACAAAGCGATTCAATATCAAGTAAATAAAAATCCGAGTAAAAATGATTATTATCTTACTATAATATATTAACTTTAGTAATAAAGTCTAACAGTAAATCGTATGAATCACTAATCAATTATAAACTCTCAATAACCATTATTTAAAAATTAGTGTTAGATATAATTTTTTATTAATTATCTACATGAACATATTTAATGTTGGAAAAAATATTTACTATTTATAAAGAATTTCTTGATAGATTTTGCTTATCAATCTCAAATAATCAATTATATCACTATCGAATTGACTCCACACGAGATTTTAAAGCATGACACAGCAGTTACATGCATAAATGCAATTATATTTTACATACCTATATGTTGGATTTACTCTAGTAATGCATTAGATATATCAATAACATTAAATAGGTTTTTTACTTCATATATACAACGATAACGTCATCTTACTTTGCCTACGTCTTAATATTAGTCATGTATTGCTTATTCATGCTTCACCTACCTTTTCTTTTTGTAACAATATAAGTCATATTTTTATCTTCATATGATCGTATATAACTATTTGCTCTTTTGTCTTTCATAAACTATTTATCTTAAGGGTACCCCCCTCTTTTTTGTCGATTTCCAGATCTCAAAGACGGCAAGTCCGCTCGAGCTGAAATTTTCACCACAGATAGAGGACCTAAATTAATGAGACACGTGTCCGAGGAAAAAATTTTCAAAATGGATCTTCTCGGTTTTTTTGGAGAACCAGTGGTTTTCCATAGGGTCTCATTGTGCCACCGATTTTCCCAATCTAATTTCGTCCGATTAGGCTGAAATTTTTTTGGGAATACCTACAGATGTATCTCAGAAGTATTTTTCAGGTTTTTTCAAAATCTCGCTTTCTTTTTTTTTTATACCAAAAAATACCGAAAGGATCTTTGGAGAACCGACCAATTCAATCTTCAAAACCCTCTAAACCCGGATGGAAAGGTCAGAAACGAAAACGGCCAATTATACCTCTGGAGGATATATCCAAGTATCTCTGGTAAAAATTTCAGGTCGATCAGACTAAGTTAAGGGGGAGTTCATGGTGTCACAATCAAACGCTGTGGATGAAAAACTAGCTCTGAGAAAACTGAAAAATAAGTTGGGGAACAGTAAAAATTTTTTTTGGTCATAGCTTTTCGTGGACATCCGATAGCAATTGAATGGTAAGACCGATCGAAATCATTTAAACGACGATCGAAATACCAACACATAGTCTCTTTACAGCGCATATAAACAAAAAAATTTTTCCAAAATGGTCGACAGAAAAAAGAGGGGGAGGTACCCTTAATAAGATTATTTTATTTACATGATCTATTTTTTTTCTCTTTCATTACAGTAACATTTGAATATTTCACCATATCCGAAATTTATCTATACTAAAATCTGTTAATGTAGAACATAAATAAAAAAAAATAAAAAACAAAAACGTAAATTAAAACAAAGTTTCTTATTTCCAATAGGATAGCCATCGATTTTAAAAATCAATCGACCCTCTGAATAAAATAAATTCATCGATTATATAATAAGAATAAAAAAAATTACATGCATTGTTATCGTTGTATATTTATTAAATTCACCGATAAAGCAATGTATTTCTTTTTTTGTTTATTAAATATTTATTTTAAAAAAAGCCAAACAAAAAGATTTAAGATTATTACTCGCTATAAAAGTTATAAAATAGATAAATGCATGCAAAATACAATAATTATTAAATAGCAATTAGCTCCCAGTAATTATAGTATCATACTTAGCACGTTCACGAAAACATCGTTTAAATTGATCAAATTTTGAGCTTGATACTTCACTATAGTCACTAGTCTATTAAAGAAAAAAAACAATTTTTTAATTAATTAAAAAAATCTTAATAAAAACAAACTTGAAAAGCACGAGAAAGTCTATCTTTCATTACAGCCATAAATTCATCATAACTTCTAAAAAAAAAAGAAATTAATTGTGATATGAATCTTGAAAAAATAGTATGGAATTTACAAATGTTGATCACCATCAGCGTCAAATATTCGAAAGATAAGAGAAAGTATATGAGATTCAAGTTCAAAACCTGTAGAAATTTTTATAGCTCGTTGAAATTCAGCTAGAAAGAAATCATATTGATTTTATTTTTATTTTTTGACAAGAAATAAATAAATTTTTTACCTTGTGAAATTGGTCTATTTGATAATTGATGAAAACGCATAGCTATATTAAATTCTTCAAGATTATTAAGAAAGTCAAAAAAATTCTTAAATTCTGCAAATGTAATTGCCTATTACGAAAAAAAAACTATATTAGATATAATAAAGAATACTTTTGTCTCATACATTTGGTTCACTAGTTGTTTTTTTCACTTGTTTTAATATTGATCTTTTTGTATCACGATCAAAACTAGTATAACGTAGTAGTATTTCAGCAAAATCCAAATCAGATATTGTTTTAAAACCATGTGAAAATTCTATAAATTCAACTTCAAGAATTTCTGTTTGAAGATTTTCCATAAATCTATATTAAATATCGTAAAGAAAAACATATATTTCTTTTAATTATATTTACTGTCTAAATTCTGTATATTTTAATGTATCACGACCAGTTTTACCAAAGAAATGTAATAGTAATGTTGTATTGTTTTCGTTGAACTATTAATAAAAATATTTATTTTATTTACTTATCGTTTCTTTTTGTCTTTTTTTTTAAATATTTATTAGATATGTAAATCTATTATTAAGCAAGGAAAAATTTATATCATGCAATAAGAAATTCATTGATATATATAGATAGATAGATATGTTGTACCATTCCTCCTTGCATTAATACATACGATGCTATATTCTGCCGCTAATGATGTTTTTATTGAAGATTTCGTCGTTTTTTTTGAAAAAAGACGTTCGATTAAACTAATTAGCTAAATATATGTGTACACAAATGTGAATAATTTCAATAGAAAGTATAATTTCTTTTTATTGTTTTGTTTTGTTCAAATAGATTAAGAGGAAAAACTTATAAGAATAAATACATATATATTAATTAAACTTACATTAAAATAATTGTTTAGATTTAAAATTAAATTCGATTTTGATGAGGAATGTGCTACTTGTCGACGTAGCATACGTTTATCACTCATTACTTTTCCAAGCTACAAAAATTGATTCTATTTTTATTTTTAGAATATATATAAATTTTAACACATACCAGTAGAAATTCACGTTTATCAACCAATTGATTACCTAAATACATAATTAAATTTTATTTACAATACAAAAGTTCTTTTATTTAGTTTTATCTCGAAAATTCAAATATAAAAACAAATATTCTATTATAATCCTTTAATAAAAAATTCGAAAAATCATAATTTTTTTAAAATTTTCTTAAGAAGAAAATTCTTACCATCTGTATCAAACATAGAAAATGCAATTTCAAATTGTGCAGCAGGTTCTAGAATAATAAATAAATAAATATATAATTAAATAAAAATATTATATTTTACTTGTTACTATCACCCAAAGAAATAAATATTCCGAAAATGAAATAAGACCTTTTAGAAATAAATACAAGTTATTAAATTATAAATTATATAAAATTTTATACCAGAATCTTCAAGATTTCGAAAAAGTCGTGTTGAACCTCGATGTTTTGGTGGTGTATTATATAGCATAGTTTCAACCATTTCATCTGTTAATCGTCGACGAGCAATACGAGCTAATTAAAAAAAAAGAAATTGATTATTTTTTAAATGTATATAGGAATTTATTTTTACGTCTAGGTCGTTCTACAATAAATGATTCAAGAAAATCCGTTGGAGTCTATAAGAAAATATCATTTTTAATTAAAAATTTTTAAAATAAAATTAACTAACCATATATATGTCTCCATTGTATTCAACTGAAGCAAAATCACGAAAACGTTTTTCACGTAAACTTGTTACATTTTCATCGCTTTTATTTAGTTCATCTTTATCATTGTCTTTATCATCACCGTCATCGTCATCATCATCATCAATATCGAATTTATATTCTTTTTTTTCATTTTTTATTTGAGATTTTCCTGTATTTCGTCGTTCCTTTAAAAATAACATAAGAAAAAATTCCAAATTTATTAACAAAAAATAAAACTAAACTTACATATTCTGCAGCTTGAACGATTAAGTTCGATAATAAACGATTACTTATTCGAGAATTATCATGATAAGAAAAAAAATATGTTGATGTTAATGATACACTTGTTATAGCAAGTGTTTTCCAATATCGTACAAAGAAATTAGCCATTATTATTACATCTTAAAAGAATATTATTTTAGACATTAGTTAGAAATTATTTAAATATTTATTGTTTGAAATCATATTTTAACTACCAATTGAATTCAATGAATTCTGATTACAAGGACCAACAAAGTTAATTTGATTCTAATATAAATGAATTGTGAGACAAATGTGTAATTGTCTTTCAAATAAGATTATCTTGGTGTACAGAGAAAACCTTGTAGTATGTAGCTTTTCATATGAAAGTAAACATCAAAGACTATTCCGTAATTCAGACAACTTTTATGAGATAGACAGGTAGTATTGTTCTCTTTCTCTCTCTTCGATGAGAAGCTGCATATTACAAGAGTTTCTTTCCACATTAAGATAGCCTTATTCCAAGGACAACCACATGTCTGTCTTGCAGCTCCTTTGTATCAAGGTCAAAATGGATTTTATTGATCGTTGCAATCTGGATTTACTAAGATCCATCTGTGATTAAAGTATAAATTCAACTAATTACGCATTCAATAGTCTCCATCTAATAGTAATACTATTGTCGATTATTGTAATTAAACTGAAATTCTTCGAAATTGAGAATCAAATCTTAATTATTATCAAGAACAAAAATTTTAAGATTTACTTATAGTTTATGAGAATCATTACTCTATAATTATATCAAAAATTTTATTATTTATCTAAATTAGAAATAAATATGTACGTCTTATATAGAATTTATAATTTAAGGTCTTCTTCTAATTCTAAATTGTTATAGCGCTTAAAGTATTAATTGATAGAAAACAGTTGAAATGTGTTGTTAATATATGGGTATCATAGCATATGTCATCAATTAATAATCAAATAATATTTCAGGAGTTAAAATAACAAAAGACCATTTGTTATAAGAACAGCTGCTATCATTAACAAAATGTCAAGATTTTACTAAATGAGGAACATTGTTTTTGTATTATATCAAGAATAAGATATATATATAAATTCAAACAAACACTCAATCAACTGATTTTTAAACTCATTTTCTATATGCTGAATGTAATTTTAATAAAATGAATTTTTAAATATTAAACTACTATAATATTTCAATGAAAATTTTAAAATTTCTTATAGATAATAATCTTATTACTTATTTAATTCTTTATCGTTCAAAGATTCTATTTGTAAGTCACAAAAAAGAAAATATAAATGACTATAGTAATAAGATGGTTTGCATTGATAAGAGTTATTCAATATATCTTCATATTTAATTACACCCTATTATAGAAGTTTTACAACTTATGAGTTAATTTTCTTAGCATATTTTTCCAAAAATATTACATTTCAATTTTGAAAAATTAATAAGTTAATGATTGTTTAATGAGTTTAGTAAAAGCTTTCAACGATAATTCTATAAAGCAAAGAATAGTATTAGATAACTTCATAATTAAAGACAAATCATGTTACTGTACAGATCTAGCGCACTTAATTCTTCGACTATGTCGTAAATACTGTGTGTGCCAAAATGTATGTAATCCTTTGTATTTCGTATATATCTCGGTGTAAATAAAAGATTAAATCTTGAACGTTTTTTCAAAGATGCACTATGAAAAGCTCTAGAAAAATGGTATCGACTTGTGTCTATGGTTATTAACGTAGTCCAAATGGACTACTTGTATGACGGTGCGACTGTCCACCGTGATGAACGTAATAAAAAAAAAAGCCGTTTGGAAGACTTTTTCGTTTTACAATATAGATTCGTTCATACAGTTTGTGTAGAGCTTTTCATGGTAGATCTTTAGAAGAAAACGTTCGAGACTTTATCATTTACTTATACCAAAATATATACGAAATAAAAATGCTGCAAACATTTTGGTACTTCGTGTATATATAACTTGTCCCTTTTTACAGTGAAATTTTTTACGATTTGGTGGAATTAATATACAATTAGTATCATAAATCTACTTTCATCATGCAGTGTATGTACATAGACTTAAAAATCTTCAAGAGTTCATCGTCTTCTGGAGATATAAATGCGTAGAGGTTATTTCCTTAACTCTTTGATTACGGATCACGCATATATGCGTGTTGAATTTTTACAGATATTACCGTCATTGTAATATTATTTAGACTCGATCGAAAAGACTCCTCTCTCTTTCTTTTGCGTTAGCAATATTATTGCGTCGTCGACCCGCATTATTTTATGTGTATTCTTCTGCTCTCTCATGCGTTTTAACGTAATTGCTTCTCACAATCTATCTCACCACATGCATCTTTCTTTATAAATAATTTGTTATTCATAGCTAATATGTAAAACTTTTGTTGAATACTGTAACATTGTACTTTGGAATATTTCTAAACGATCCTGTATACTAGTAAAATTTATTTTAGACTGTCTTGGAAAGAAAAACAAGCACAGATCTTAAAAAACCCGTAACCAAAGATTTAATTCAATGAAATTACACGTAATAGATATAAAACACTTTGGTGATAATTAATAATGAAAAGAAATAGAATAAAAATTTTTTCATTTATAAATTCATTTTTTTTATACATATTGATTTATTATCTATCATAACATCCTTCTTTTCATCTTTTTTTCTTTATTTTAATTAAGAATTTTACATACTCAATATTACTACTATACTTATAAAATTATATTATTAGTATCATCATAATTAAATTAAAATTTAAATGTATTGATAGATGAATGATTAAAATAATGATTACCTTTATCATACATCTAAATAAAGTAATGAATGTAAATAATCTTATTATTATTAATATAACCTTGTATTTTGATTGGTTCTCTATTTGATCAATCAAATTTTTTATGAAAAACCTCCATAGATATTTTGCAGAGGCCGACAGGCCAAAAATCTTATCCAATAAAATAATAAAACTTTTCATCATCTATATATCTATTTATTATTGTTATTTTTTTTTAAATTTTGCATTCAAAGTTTCTTAAAGATTTTTTTTTCTTTTAGATTTTCCAATAATAACATCAATCATGGTGAAAATCATGAAAAGTCAAAAAGTAGTCCTTGTCTTAGCCGGTCGTTATGCCGGTCGAAAGGCAGTAGTTATTAAAGTATAAATAAATTTCTTTTACTCTTTTTTTTTTTTACATATAATTTTTTTCTTTATTTTCTAGCCACACGATGAAGGTAGTAATGAACGTGGTTATGGTCATGCACTTGTTGCTGGTATTGCTCGTTATCCACGTAAAGTAACAAAACGAATGGGAAAGAAAAAACAAGCACGTAGAAATAAAATCAAACCATTTGTTAAAATTGTCAATTACAATCATTTAATGGCTACCCGGTAAGAACGTTTCTTTTTGATTTGTCGGGTAAATTATAGAAGAAAATTTTTTAATAGATATACTGTTGATATTAACTTTGAAAAAAGTTTAATTAATAAAGATATACTTCGTAATCCTGGTCTTCGACGAAAAGCTCTTCGAGATGTTAAAGACAAATTCGAAGAACGGTAAAATAATAATTTTCTTTTTTATTTTAATATTTTTTATTTTATCGATGTTTTTTTTTTAGATATAAAACAGGCAAACATAAATGGTTTTTTCAAAAATTACGATTTTAAAAATAATAAAAATTCTCATTATCATACAGAAACATTTGTTCTTGTTTTTTTAAAAATCATTTTCATATGTTTGTTTTCTGTTTTGATAAAAAAATAAGAAAAAAAAAGAATAATAAAACTATCAAGAACAATATAAAATTGAGATATTAAACATCATTCTCTCTAGATTTTTTGAGTAATTATGAATATACCATCACGTCTGAATTTTATTAAACAGTTTCAATTGAAACGTTTTTCACATATTATTGATCATTCATTATTATATACTACATCTATATCAAATAATCATCGACAACAACAAGTAAATAATTTATTAATCAAGAAAATATTTCGATTTGTTTTTAAGAATTATTCATATTATCTATTAAGATAATTCCTGTTACAAAAATCTTAAGACAAAATATTTATGTTTTTTTTTTAGTCATCTGAAGGTAATTAGTGAAAGTCAGAATTTTGTATCTCTTCTGAAGATGTAATGAGAATATTTCTCCGACTTAGGATTGATTAGGGATGAACGATAAATATTTATTCATCTTTCAGGCATTAAAAGGATTTTAGAAGAATCAATATTATCTGCTTTTCTTTAATATATGTTTAGAACATCACTTTGAGATAATATTGGAAAGAAACAAAAAAACAAAGACATCTTCATGAAGAAATGATATATTTTTTCATTATTCAGTGTTAGTACAGATCGTATTTTGAAACAGTTCTAAATCAGCAATTTGTAGAGTATTCAACTGAATAAAAGTTTATAGATATTTTTCTGAGATCTCCTACTTATAATGTAACAGATTTCATATCTTTAGTTTAGGATAGAAAACTACCAGAGAATTATTCTGATCATATATTCAGAAAGAGCACTCAATTCTGATACTAGTCAACTATTTTTAATTCTCATCAATTACATTTAGATGACTGAAAAATGAATAAACATTCTGCTTCAAGGTTTTTGCAACAGGAGTTAAATATTTTTTCATCCAATAGAATAACCAAACTCATTTTAAATTGAACGATTCAATAATTTTAGTCGCTGACTAATGTTTCTTGTTAATAAAAAGAGAAATCGTTGTCATAACATTACTATTGTGTTAATTGGGTAGTATGAAGCCTCGCATTACTCTGATGGAACATCCAATCTATTCTAAAAATTAATCGTTGAACTATTCAATTTAAAATGATTTTATTTATGCTATTTGATTGAAAAAATACAGCATCGAAAGGTCTTCTTATTCAATACTTGAAAACATGTAGTCAAAAAATATTTATCTTAAACTTTTTGTTTGAAGCTTATCTTGGAAAATAATCGATATGATTTGCATTAATAAAAACTATACCATTTTCTGGAGAATTAAAAACAAAGGAATTTTTGTAAAATAAAAATAATAAAGTCTGAACAGCTGAATATTAAAATATATACTACTAAAATACAGAGAGTATCATTATTGTTGAAATAGTCATTAGTGTAATATGATTTATGATGTAATAATGTCGAAAGAAGATTTTTTTAGGTTCAAACCTGCATGAAACCGTTTATCTTAATTTTTTCATACATAAAGGAGAAGGTCCTGATAATATTGTTGATTGTCATAGTCGAATATTTCAACTAAATGAAATAATTCGAATTCATAAATCTAAATCTTTAAAATGTTATATTTTGCTAAGTGAGGCAATAATTTTATGACGTATTTTATTTTGCATTCATCTTCATTGAAGAACATGATTCACTAGTAGATTACAAAAGATGAACTTATCTTTTGTCATCCTAATGTTCATTATAAAGAATCTGGAAGATCTTGCATTTACGAGTTATCAAATTGATAATATTCAATCAGATTTTAATTTAACTCAATATTACCTTGTGTCATTCTGTTTAAGTCTCTACCCTCGTAACAACAGTTCATTTTCGTCAGAAAAATCAACATTAAGATGAATTCATAGGATGATAGCTTTGAGGCTGATCTTTCATTAGTAACGTGATTTTTTTCATAACAACTCATTTTCATAAAAAAATGTTTATAATTTCCGAAATCTCTCTGAGACATGGAGGTTTTTTGGAGAGCGAAAACTGTTTTATTTCGTTTCTTTTTGCTCAGTTTATACTTTTCGAAATCGTGTCTCTAGCGAGATTCTACCACAGTATGAAATACATTCAAATATTTATTAATCTTTTGTTTGGAAGAGCTTGTATAATTGTAGTGCTTACTGGAGCCTATATTTTTTAAATGAGCACGGTTGCTTTTTTTTCTTATACTAAAGAGTATAGGTTTAACTATTTTTATTCTAGGTTACTCTTCAACGAGATTTTTTTAATATTCAACCCAATACATCATTAATAAAAAACTTAATCGAACATAATAGAGTATGTTATTAATTATTTGTTTATGTTCTTCTTCTAATTTAATATTCTTTTAGCCATTTCGAAAATGGTTCAAACATATTTTACACTCATTATCAATAGATAATAAAGAATATTTAAGTAAAATTGTTTTTAAAAAGAAATTTATTAAAATACATAATTATATAATATATAGAAATGACATCAATTAAAAATGATCCGCAAAATTATCCTCCAGAACCTGGTAGTGGAAGAGAAAATTTACCAAATAATCAGAATCCATCAGCTGATAGTATAGAAATTGCTTTTACATCTAAAGATTATATATATATATATATTTCTTTTCTAAGATAATGATCCAAATAAACAACAACAACAACAACAACCACCATATCCTCCACCAATGAATCCTCGAATATTACTTACTGTTTTTCTAGTATCAATGATCTTAGCATATATTAATTCAAGTCGAGAAAAACAACGTGAGGGTGGTGGTCTTACTCATGGTTATATATCATGGAATGAATTTGTTCAAAATATGTTATCAAAAGGAGAAGTTAGTTTAATATATTTATTATTATTAAAAACAAAAGAGAAAAAAAAACATTTTTTTTTTGTTTGAAAAATAAAATTTAGGTTGAAGAAGTTATTATTCATATAGAAGAAGAACTTGCTTATATAAAATTACATCCACAACCTGTTATTAAAGGACGAAAAGTAAAATAATAATTTTTATTGATTTTGTTTTAGTTTATGTAACATAAAACTATATTTAATTTTAGCTATTTGATCGTGATACATTTGCTATGAAAATAAGTAATGTTGATAAATTTGAAGAAAAATTACGAAAAATTGAATCAGATTTAAATATTGATCCAGCAAGTCGAATATTAGTCAGTTATACACGTAACAGGTTTGAATATCTATCTAGTGAATAATACTTAGAAAATGAAATAAGGTTATATACAAGTTTTTTGTCGATTTATTCGAAACTATCATAAGTCGATATGTTAAGTTGATAGATTCGATATTTTTGCGTGACAAAATATTTAAATTTTGTGCACAACCGATGCTGTAAACTTTAGATTTATAAATAAAAGTGAAGAGAATAGTAACATGTATTCTTATCATTGTCGTCCGTTGAGTTTTGTCTTGATGGCACTCTGAAATCTTTATTTATTCCAACGATTTCCACATCTAATGGTTGTAGTTGTGATGATAGGTTATAAAGAAAGCAAAATTGTGAGTAGTAGAAAGATTCTTTTTGGATTGAGTCGCGATTTTTCTTACTCGTCTATACATGTTATACCTTAATCATAAACGTTCTTTTTTCCTGTTATTTCTATTCGATCATTATATTCTTTAGTAGTATACTTATTCAGGTTCTGTAAACATATATAGTATAGTTCTTAACCATTAGCAGATATCGAAAAGAGATTTGTAAACATTAAATCGATCTTTTTTAGGTTGAATTTCATGACGATAAAATGACTCTTGTTCGTTATATGTTGATTTTTTCCTATATAAGAGAGAAGAAAATCTTTGTATTACAATAAATATTGATATTTTGAAAAGTTTCTTTTCAATCTTGTTTTTATTATTGATAAAAAGATTTCTAAATTACTTTATATTAAACTAATATTTGTTTTAATAGTCAATGGCCTGGTGTAATTTTTTTTCTTTCAACAGTGTTACTTTTATTTGCTTTTTTAAAATCTCGTGTTAAATTCAATTTTGTTAATCCAATGGATATGATGGTATATTTATAACAATAATAATAATAATATAATTAAAAAAGAATACTTTATTTTTCTATTTAATTACCATATTTAGACGAAAGCAAAATTTACTATGGTTGATCCACATATAAAAGTAAATATACCAAAAATCTCATTTCGTGATGTTGCTGGTATGAAAGAAGCTAAACAAGAAGTTATGGAATTTGTTGAATATATAAAAACACCAGAAAAATTTGCTGTATGGAAGAAAATATAAATTTTTTTTTGGCTTGAGAAAAAAATTTTTTGTGAAATTTTTTTAGGAATTAGGAGCAAAAGTTCCGAAAGGTGCTTTACTTCTTGGTCCACCTGGTATTGGTAAAACATTATTAGCTAAAGCAGTTGCTGCTGAAGCTGGTGTACCATTTCTTTCAATGGCTGGATCAGAATTTGTTGAAGTTATTGGTGGTAAATAAAATTTAACTAATTTCTTTTCTTCCAATTTTTAAAAATACGAATTCGTTTTTCAGGTCTTGGAGCAGCTCGTGTTCGAGATTTATTTCGAGAAGCGCGTAAACGTTCTCCATGTATTATTTATATCGATGAAATCGATGCTATTGGAAAAAAAAGACGTGGCGAGTATGAAAACAAGCAATTTATATTCAATAAAAAAAAATTAAATTTTCTTTTTTTTGTTTTGTAAATTAAAGAAATAAATCAAGTTTTCCTACAAGTAGTGAAGAAGAACATACATTAAATCAATGTAATATAATATCAAATATCTTTCTTTTTGAAATATTTTTTTTTCTCTAGTATTAGTTGAAATGGATGGTCTTGAATCAAAATCTAATGTAATTATGCTTGCATCAACTAATCGAGCAGATGTTCTTGATAAAGTAATTTTAAATGAAATAAATTAAAATTTTTAATAAAATAATATTTTTCTTTTTAAGGCATTACTTCGACCGGGACGTTTTGATCGACATATACTTATTGATTTTCCAACATTACCTGAACGTATTGAAATTTTAGAAGTTTATTTAAAAAAACTTAAACTAGAAAGAGATGTTAAATTTTATTCAACACGCTTAGCACAATTAACACCAGGAATGAGTGGTAAATAATTTCTTTTTTTGATAGAAATTTATATATATATATATATATATATTTATTATAATATATTAGGAGCTGATTTAGCAAATATATGTAATGAAGCTGCATTACATGCGGCTCGAGAAGGAAAAAAAGTTATTGAACGGCATGATTTTGAAATAGCTGTTGAACGCGTTATCGCTGGTGCAGCTAAAAAAGCTAATACAATGGCACCAACAGAAAAACATACTGTTGCTTATCATGAAGCTGGTCATGTTATTACTGGTTGGTTATTAAAAACAACATGTTTACCATTAAAAGTAACAATTGTACCACGTACAGGACCAGCACTTGGTTTTGCACAATATATGCCAAAGGATAAAAAATTATTACATGAAGAAGAAGTAAAAGAATAAAAATAAGAAAAAAAATTTAAAAGATTTTTCTACTTTTAGTTTGATGAAGATTTATGTGTTATGTTAGGTGGTCGAGTTGCAGAACAAATTGTATTTAATACAGTATCAACAGGGTAAAATTTTTCGTTGTTTTTGTTTGCTATTTATTGAGATAAAAGTTTTTTTTTTTCAAGTGCTCAAGATGATTTAAAACGAGCAACAAAATTAGCATATGCTCAAATAAAACAATTTGGTATGAGTAAAACTATTGGTTTAATATCATTTCCTGCTGATCAACAAAATCCACAGAATGATGATTTTGGTGTTAAACCATATAGTAAACGATTACAACGTATGATGGATGAGGTAAGAAATATTCTGAATATTAAATATATATTAATTCTATTTTTTTTCTTGATAGGAAGCACAACAACGTCTTGCTAATGCATTTAAACGTACAGAAAAATTAATGACAGAAAATCGAGCAAAACTTGATACTGTATGTTTGATAATAATTTATTTTTTTTGTTAAAAGAAATTTTTTTTTCTTTGATTTTAGTTAGCAGGAGAATTATTAAAACGTGAATCACTTAATTATGATGATATTGTTAAACTTATTGGTTCTCCACCTTATCCAAACAAACAAAAAATGGATATTATCGATTGGGATGATACAGGTTATTTAATGAAAACTTTTTTAGTTTTTTTTATTTCTTTAAAATTATTATTATTTTTTGTTTAATTAGTTTCAACACCAAAACCAACAAATATTCCACCAACATCGGAATCATTAGGTGGAACAGGCGAAGGTACGGCTGGTGAAGGGCCACCTATCGCACGAGAAAATACTCATTTTACATCATAAGAAGACATTATTCATTTTCTTTTTTTCTTTTTGTGTATCTTACCTAAACATTTTTTGTTGTTTTTATATTCTTGCACATAAATATAATAACAAATAAACGTCATTTTGAATTAGAAATAGAAGAAGATAAGAATCGAAAGAAGATCATATAGACCTACGACATAAGCATGATGAATCTTTCTGATCCAATATTAATTATTATTGGTACATTTGTACTTCATCAATTGACTTTTTGGATAACTAATGGTATTATATTACTTTTAACATATGTTATTTATCCAGATCGTTCAAAAAAATATAAAATTCAAAAGGTTATTTTTATAAAAACTCATAATATAAAAAAATTTTACATTTCCTATAGGATATTCATGTTGATATTAAATCAGTTAAAAAATGTGCAAAAACAGTATTAATCAATCAAATATTTATTCTTTTTCCTTCTCTTATATTAATATGTCCACTATTTATGCATTTAAACATTCGATGGAATATACCATTTCCTCCATGGTATTATCTTAATTAAAAGAAAACAAAACTCATTTTATTCCATTTTCCTTTTCCTTTTCTTTTTCTTTATAGGTATCGAATTTTGTTTGAATTATTTAGTTTTCTTTGGGTAACTGAAGTCTTCTTCTATTATAGTCATCTTATGCTTGTAAGAATACAAAAAAAAAGAAATTATTTTTATATATTTAAGAAATATTTTTCTATTTTACATAGCATATTTCATCTATATATGAACATATACACAAAAAACATCATCGATTTCGAGCACCAATTGGTATGACATGTGAATATGCACATCCAATAGAATTTCTTATTTCAAATATTACTCCTGTTATTGCTGGTCCTATATTATTTCGATCACATTTGTTAACCACGTGGTTATGGCTTTTTATTGCACTTATTGGTACAATAAATCATCATTCGGGATATAAGTTACCAGGAATATTAGGTCACGGTCTTTCTAGTCCAGCTTTTCATGATTTTCATCATGCACAATTTACGAATAATTTTGGTCTCTTGGGTGTACTTGATCGACTTCATGGAACTGATAAAGCATGGCAAGCAAAAAATCGAAAGAAATAAATGCATAATAATAATAGAACAAAAATCTTGCATTATTTTTCTTTTATAGTTCGTTCTTCTTATTTTAATCATTGATTATAAGTAATCATCATGTGTATATCTGTGTTATTATTTCTATCGATTTGAAACTATATATTCTCTTGAGAAATTGAAGATCATAATCTGGTTAATATTGACAATCATGATTATTTTTGTTTTATATATTTAAAATGCAGCACAAATATTTTTTAATTTGTTTTTCTGTTATTTTTTTTTCTCTTTGATTTTCTTAGCTACAAAAAGACAAATATACACGAGCAAAAAGGAAAATAAAAATATTGCATACCGATTGTATATGTAAAATATGTTAAATAAAAAGAAATAAGGGAAGCGCAGCAAAAGAAGAAGAAGAAGATGAAGAAGAAAATGAATCAAAATATAATAGAGAAAATCAACTGCGATAAAAGACAAATTCATTATAATGTAACCAACGATTTTCTTCATTATCCGTTTGTTTACCCATTTCACTAGTGGAACTACTACAACCACTTGCTGCACAACCAACCTAAATAATAAATATACATATTAATAAGAATATTTATATAATTTCTCTTCTTTTTTTTTATTTCCTTAATTTACCATTAAAAATGATGCTTCACTAAGCATATCAAAAGCTTGTTCAAGAAATGTATGTTTAAGAAAAAAACGCGATGTATATCGATCTGTTTGACCATGATCAGGATCTCGTGATTCATTTAATGTTTCGCCGAATACTTCACGACAAAGATGTACACGACCACAAACAAGTATACGAGAAATTTTTCGAAATTTAACATCAGCTAAACCATCACGCCCAAAAGCTATTAAACAAAAAATAATAATATTTAAATATAAAATAAAATAAAATTTAACTTACCAAATGTACCTCGATATCCTACAACAATATATCCACTATTAGAACGAGGTCCAGGATTTGAACTAATTAATGTTGTAGATGGATGAATAGATGTTGTTGTTATTGAATTATTTAAATTTTCATTTAAATATCTTCCATTTGAACTTGTATTTGGACGAATTTGTGCTAATGCTTTACTCATATTACTAAGTCGATAATAATCTGCTTCTACACGTAGACGATCACGTTCAGCAAAATTTTCTGGTAAAGATAATTTTTTATTTCTTAAATAATCAAGTATATAACGAAAGAGAACACCATCTCGATCAATAAATATACGATTTTTGCTATCACGTCCAAATGTTGTCCTAATTTCAGCTGTATTTAATGTTGGTATAATAGCAAGTGGTGATTCAGGTTCAGCTTGTTGTAATGTACCTAATGTTGTTGCATATGTTACACCACCAACATTTAATTCAACAACATCAAGATGATTTGGTTCTATACTCATTATGCTTGAAAAATCATTTCTATTAACTAAAAAACAAAGAAGAAAAATATTTTCTCATATAAATTACATGAGAATAGTATTTGTTTTTTATATCTGACAGACTAAGAAGAACTATCTAATCTCATGAGTACTAAACGGATCAATGGATATCTGATTTTTTTTTAAGTAAGTCTAGAATAGATTTTTTTTTGATAAAAAAGAAAAACGTTGTTATTACGTACTGTCGATGTTGAATGTGAGACAATCTTAATTTCCCTTTTCTTGTTTTTTTTTTACGATTACTTATTTGTATTCTTTTTATATAGTCACGCATGCTAACTGTCATGTTTAATAGTGGCCATTGTTTGTTTTGACCAAAGTTGTTAGACAATTTATGCAAAAATATTTGTGCGTGTTCGATAAGATGACAAAAAAAAACAAGAAAGAAAACTAAAGGTAGACTAGTTGTAACAATCTTGAATTCTAATCAATTCTTATTTTGTTTTTATTTTTATTCTTAGAAAGAAAATCGGTTTATAAGAAAGGAAACACAACTAGACACTTGATTTCTTACTTTGTTATTAATCTTGAAAAGCTAATTATCAATTTTGTATCTACGTTTCTCAAATGTCTTGTGTGTCACCAATATACAATGATATATGTCGGAAAAAAACAGTCTTTTCTCGATTGTGTTAATATGTTGTTGTTGATGTTGTTATTGTTGAAAAGGAAATTAAGAATTCGAAGAAGTACACGGTAGATCTGAAGAATATAAAAAAAAAAGAACAAAGTTTTTTTTTTCTAGTCTTTCTATATGTTTTTTTTTCTCACGGAAGCAAAAAGAAAAAAAAATGAGAATTTTGCATAGATATATGTGTGTGTTCGTGCGTCAGCAAAGTTAGTATTTCTGTGAAAAAGAAGTGCGAGTTGTAGTTGTAGAGAACAAAGAAAAGAAGAAGTGGTCATGACAATGTATTAAAAAAAAAGGCGGAAGTGATTTTGAGATAAAGTGAATTCCCACCGTTTGTTTTCGATGTCATTTCCTACTAGGACTTCTCATCATCAGAAGAATAGATGATTGATCGATCGAGCGAGCGAGAAACCAAACGAAAACAACAGACTATTTCATCTTTTCTTTTTTTTTTTTTGTTTTTATCGATCGTTCGATCGATCGTAAAAAATATGATCTGTTGTTGTTTAACTCTATTGATAGCTTAAGGCAAACTAGAAAGACAAGTTCATTACATACGTTACAATAATAGTTCAATTAGATTTTCCAATAGAAAGACAAACAAAATAAGATATACTATAATAAATATAGCTCTTCATTTTCTCTTTTTATTTTATTACATAAATAAGTAAATAATGTAACAAAAAGAAAAATAGAAAATTTTTTTGTTGTAAATTGACCTTAGAAGGACTATTCAATTATTTACAAGAGAAACAAACGATTAGTGATAGAAAAAAAAAGTTGTTAAACACTCTTTGTAGTTCAATGCCTAGACAAAAATTCAATCAATTACTTCATATTTATATAATAACTAAGAGAGGGAGAGAGAGAAAGATAAAAGCAATTCTAATCTATTAATAATAAAAACAACCATTGCATTGCAAAAAAATAAAGAAAAAAGAAAAGATTATAAAGACTTTTTTCAATGAATTAGAATAAGTGAATTAGACAGAAAAATATAGAAAAAAATAACCAAGGTAACATGACCTATCTCATATATATATATATATAAACAATATTAACAAAGATGATGATAATAATTAATGTGTTTTTCTAATTAACTATTATCTTTCTCTAATATATTCATCTATATATTATTATTATATGTTGCTTATTCTTCAAATACTGCTATTGGGCAATTGACACATGTCGACAATGATCTATTCGTTAGATGATAGTAATCATTCATCTGCCATTTGCTAAATTATCAAGCAAAAAATCAATGTCAAAAGACATGTATATATATGTATGACACGAGAGCTAAAACATATGTGTACAAAAATTATTTTTGCACACTTGTCTTTACATCATTATCTTAATGTTTTTTGGCTTTATCTGTTGCTTTTTATTCCTTATAAGATATTACTGATGATAACAAGAGTTTATTTTATTCATCATCAAATATAATGTCGAATACACATACATTCAAAATTATAAAATGAATTTGTAATAAAATTGACTGACTAACTGAGTGACAGTTATTTCTCTTTTCTCTTTTTCTTAATTTCGTTTATATTTCTTCTATCAAGAGACTGTTTCGACTACTAACACATATAGAAACAGAATAGCAAGAGAACAGATAGATGGAAATCCAAAGAAGGAAAGAAAGAAACAAGAAGCAATCAAGTGAGAAAAAATAATGAAGACGTATTGTAGAAAAACACAACTCAATCGCCGTTATTTGAATAGGCAGAAACAAGAAAAAGAAATAGAGAAAGACTGAGAGAGAGAGAGTGGGTGGGCATTAGTACTACAATTAGTACTTATAGTTTTCACTACTGGATGCATTAGTTAGCAATTGGATCGTTTTGTTATCGTGCACATCACTATACACTTAAATATGAGAGGAGAGGAAGTAGACCACTTAAAACTCAACACAAGATAAGAAAAAGATACTCATACTCGACTTAATATATAATAATTTTTCAAGATATTCAAGAATATAAAAAAATTCTCATTATAATCTTCAATTACAACTAGTAGAAGTGATATTAAAATGATCTGACAAATGAATAATAAAAAAAAAAGAAGAAAAAAAAAACAAAGAAATATTCTATTTATCTTTCATGCTTATCTGGGATTCTCTCACAGATTCCGGATGTTCTGTAAATTTACTATGCTAATTCAATGTATTTGGCTTACATACATCAATATCATTCAAAATTTAATTTCATGTCACACTATAAATAAAAAAAAACACTAAATAAACTTTGTTGTTTTCTCAATAAAACATATAAATAATTAATATTTATTTCGATAATTCTTATTTTATTTATCATCAATAATAATAAGAAGAAGAAAATAAAAATTCATATAATTATTACTAAGTATTATTAATATCAAATATAAAATTTGGTAATTGAACAATTTATTAACCAAAAAAAGAAAACAAATTACTGGCATCATGTAAAATTGCATTTATCTCGATTACAAATCGCTAATTGAGGATGTAAAGGAAAACCCATACATATAATTATACCATATGATCTCCTCTCAACCGAATTATCTAAAGACCTAGAAGCGTTCTTCTCATATTTATAATAAACAAATATTGAAAAGACTTGATTATATATATGATCTATCTATCTCTCTCTCTATATATATATGTATATATATAGTTGATTTAGTAAATAAAATCTATCGGATAATCTCATGGGATATTGAATGTGAGATAAACGAAGCACAACTATACATACATTTTTTTTTTCTATATAGATTATTACATACTAAATATTTGACACTCATGTCATTAGTTTGTCATGAATGAATGGATCATCAATTTTTTGCTTTTCTGATTTTATAAGAAACAAAACAAAAGAAAAAAAAACTCCATGGTTACCTGATTAAAAAAAATTCTTATTTTCATAGTAATGAAAAATTTTACTTAAAGATAACTATGACATTTCTTTTAATATATCTAATAGAATAATCGAATTGAAAGACTTACAATTATACAAGTATATTTTAACAAAAAAAACATATATATATATAAAAGAAAACAAGGAAACGACAATAGAAAGTCTAAATGAAGAAAACATTGAATTAATTATTCATTTCTACACATGAATCAATGAGTAAAATTTCTTAAATGTATAAAAAAATTCTTCTTTTCTATTTAATAGATTATATTGAATGTTAAAAAACTAGATATTTACATTATAATTTCAGTATACTTACAAGATCAAGCTTTATTCAAGAAGAAAACGACTCAGTTAATGTAGAATATTCTTTCTAGTGTTGCATTGACAACAGATAGAACGAAAAGAAAAAGACAAGTAGAGTTTGTCTCGTTTCTTTTTCTCTTTTTTTCTCGCTTACTCGCTCGTATACTATCTACATTTTCTTGTCATCAAATGTGGAAAACAAGTGGTTGCATTTCTGCTCATCATCTTTGACAGGCAAATTTTATATCTCTTGTATATAAAGATATCGAGCACGAATAACGAACGTGACAACCTGAGAAAATAATATATATATTCATTATGGAAGCATCTTTGTCATATCTATAAATTATAACACATTATACAAGCCAAATGAAGACAAATGATTGTATCTATGTATATCTATATGTACATTTTTCATCTGAATGGTACTTAGTCGATGATCTAGGAATTTAAATTAATAATAACATTATATTTTTATTTTATTTTTACCTGTATTATTATGAAATATTTTGTTTTTATGTTGAGTATTTATAATAAAAAAAACAACTATAGTTGATGTATCGTTATATTATCCAATAGGCTTTTCTTTTTGACTGAAAATCCTTAGAGACTAGTTTTTTTTATTCTTACAAAAGAAAACGATAAGAGAACGATGTAATAAACGCAGAGAAAACAAGATTTCCCTTAAGAACAACACATTGGAAGTTTTGATTGGTATGATAATTGGAAAATCACTTTTCTTTTTGTTTTTATCAACACTTCTTAAATAGATCGATAAAATTATTAATCTTGTTTAGACAATGTTTTATATAAATTAAATAAAAGATTTATCATTATTATATTGAATATAAATATTTGAGATTTTATTAATGGAAATTTATTTTAAAAACTAAATATAACACAAGAGATTTAATCTATTGAGTAATAAGAACACGATCAACTTAGTTTTTAATCTAATGGGAAATCATTTCTTTTTCAAAATTATTTAGATTTAAATTTTTTACTATTTATTCATTCTGTCAAAAAAAAAAACAATATTATTATATTTCATTTATATTACAACTATATTCAAATGTACAAAAATAAATTTTTTTTTATTTAATATTCTTCTTGTTATTAAAAATCAATGACAAAACTTATTTTTTCAGGGATAAATCTTTAATAGATATACTGCATGTTAATTATATAGAAGCATGATTTCTTTCCTTTTCTATAATGAAATAAAAGAGCATTTATCGAGAATGTATCACAAAATAATATTTACATAAACAATAAATATTTTCATTGAAACTAAGTTAATTTTTACACCATAAAAATTATATCATTAAATAATTCCTCAATAAACTATGCTATAATTAGTGAAATTGTTATCTTATAGAAAATATTGATGAACTTAAATATACGAAAATTAATGTTATAAAAAACTGTGTAATGATCATTAAAAAAAATGTTGTTCAATAGTACTCGTCGTAGGCTATCAACTAGGATACGAAACGCCTTGACAGTGATACATACATATATACGTATATAACAATATATAAAAGTTTTTTTAAATACAGCTGTGTAATTCTTTGACATAATGATATGATCGATCGATTTTTACTCCATTTGTTTAAGTAATAGACATATTATTATTGGCACAATAGTTTTGAAAAGAAAAATAGATTTTAATTTGCTGTTGTAATAAATTTCATCGATTTTTCATATATATATATATATATTTTGATGATAAATATTCTCGGAAGTATTAATAGAGGATATAGAAAAATATATTTCTTTACCAATGCTGTCATCTTTTCATCATTCTATAAAAGCAATCATATATGATAAATATGTTTTGACATATGGAAGTGATAATTCCTAATAAAAGATTATTATTTTATTAGTAAACATTTATTTTTACTTATATTAACAAAAAATAAAAGAAATGTAAAATTCATTTATCTTACACACATATACATATTTGAATAGTTAATATGATTATTCAATAATTGATGAATTTTTTAAACGATATCGATACCAAGTAAAACAAAGACTATCAATAAAACCTTTAGCTTTACCTTGTGGATAAGCTAAAAAATAATTTTCAAAAGATTCATCTATTTTATTACCACTATTAGAACCATACATCCTTGTCTGATCATTTGTTTGAATATATATTCCAACAATAATATGAGTTGTTTGATTTGGACGATAAGGATTTACTATATATCGATCATCTTCATATATGACTATATGATTGATATATTCGCCAGATTTTAATACTAATCGAGGTAAATTTTTAGTATGATCAGGAGGTCCCACACCACCATATTTTGCTCCAGATTTACCATTTGAGTAAGTGAAACTTAGAGAAAGTAACAATGATCTATCTGAAGAAAAAGAAACATGTATTTTTTAAAATTGATTTATTTACAAAAACGAACTCTCTAAATCATATGTTTCAACAGCTGTTACATGAGTTATAGTATCATTAAAAGTAAGTGTAGCTAATTTAACATCTTCCAACTCTTCACCACCAACACCACCAAAAGTTTTGCCTCGTTTCATAACAAGTACTTCTATAATAAAAGCAAGAAAAAATGATTTATTTTCTGAAAGGATTTACCTTCAATATTTACTATATCATTTTGAGGTTTTCGCTTAAGAAAAGGAGAACTTATTATTATTAAAATCAATAACATTAAGACATTGAGGAGAAGTATAACAATATCATGTTTTGTTAATTTTAATCGCGAAATTTTATTGATTAATGTTTGTAAACAATGAGATCTTCTAAGATTTTTTTGTTTTTCAATTGATAATAATTTTTTATGTTGATTTGATGAAAGAAGTTGCTCATTTTCTAAAAAAAGATGAATATAAAATTATAACTAAATATGAATTAAAAAAGATAGCTTATATTATTGTTTTTATTTTTATGATTATTATATTTTTTTATTTGAAAAATCTTGACTTACGTTCTTTATCTAATTGATTGAAATTTTTCAAATTTTCTTTATTAATTTTCTTTTGATTAACATGTGATTCGGAATGATGTACTAATTTATTAGGATTAAGATGATCAAAAAATGGATCATGAGTATCTATAGCAATACGATCATCCTCATAATCAATATTTTGTATTTTAAGTGATGATGGTTGAATATCAACTTGTTGACTCATCTAAAAATATCGATAATTAATATTCTTGACAAAGAAAAGGAATTATATGCTAGACGGTATAAGACATTAATATATCAACAACTAAGATAAGTAAATTCTTATACCGGTGAAAACAGTTTAATCTTATATTTTGGATATAAATATATATTTCTATGATGGCTTAATTTTGAAGTATTTTATCGAATATTTCAATCATTGTAAAAGTAGTTGTGAAGAAGCGGAATAATGCCGTTCGTTAAGAAAATTTTCTTATTTTACTTTATATTTTCCAAATTTTATAAAGAACTTAATCATAATGAAAAATATGATTTTGAACGTAACTATTCATCTAAAAATAAGTTTCATATATAATGATTATACAAATAGATTAATGAAATAATAAATACTTAAATATATTATGTGCAATCGTTGAATTGATTTATTAATGAGATAGTTATATATTGAAAGAGAAAGTAGAAATATTAGATGTTGTAAGAAAAGAAAAGACTAAATCCTTTTTCTATAAATTTTATCAGCATAAAATTTCTTATCGATATATAGAGTAATTCAAACTTCACCTACCAGACTTTGATTATAAATAATTCTTGGTAGGAACAAGATAGAGAACTGAGACTTTCATCATTTGAAAGCGTTTGTATTATTACATAGTTTTATGTATTCTTCAGCGACACCATTTTATAATCGATGATTAGTTAGTGGTATTCGAAAATATTCTGATAATTCTGCAAAATTTGCTCGATCTGCATGCTTATAGTCATCCATGCATTCACTATAATCTACGTTCTTGCCTTCTTCCGCTTAATATTTATGTATATAGTACTGAAATAGTGAGTTTAGATGTAGGGCACGAATACACGAATATAATGAATTTTATAGAACGATCAGTATTTTTCTGAATATTACTAATTGATCATTAGATCATCAAAGGACATTATCTGTCAATTAATATATGGAATTATGTAGTAGCACAGTAGGTTTCAAATGACGAAAGCTGCAAGTTTCTACCAGAAACTATTCTTAATCAAAGATTGCTTGGGAAAATTTGGATCATCCTGTATATTTACAACATACTTTTTACATGACTACGAGAAGAAACTTTAACAACTATGAAATGAGAAATCATTTCACTTTGATTATATATACAGTGCTTGTCAAAAGTCTCAATCTCTCTAAAGTGCTTCAATATTTCAAGTATTTGGCTACAGATTTTGACTGTGTATACCTAATAAAAAATGCTGATTGTAGAGACTAATCCAACCTGAATTCAATGTAATAGAACAGAGCTATATACGAAACACTATCTTTGTCTTGAATTAGTCATATCAAGAAAAACCTTCAAAGGAATTGGATGATCTAAAGGTGTTTTCCATAGTGACGCACTGAAAATCATCAAAACTGAGATTTCGTAGTTATTCTTTGAAAGCGGGATATCTCAACAATCTGAATGAATTATTTGATAAAAATTTTATTGGAAAAAGCTGAGTGATCAAGCTTTTTAATAATGGATTTTGTCGAATCGAAAATTCGTGTATAGTTGAGATATGAGCAATCCAAGCTAAAGACAGTTTTTCATGTATAGCTCTGCTCTATTATATTGCATTGAGATCGGGTCGGTGTCTACAATCAGTATTTTTTACTAGACATACACAGTCAAAATTTCGAACGACATGCTTAAAATATTGAAGCATTTCAAAGGGACAGGTCAGAACTTTTAGCTAGCATTGTATATATTTATTTAAGATCCGTAAAAGGCACTACGGCAGAGAATATGTATTAGGATTCACACACGTTGTAACCTCAGCATTGATTGAACATATTTTATACCAAAAAAATTGAAATCCATTAGTATATTGATTGATTTTACCTGCTGCATAACCCAGAATATGATTGGGAAAGGTATCTCTTACAAGTGTTTGTCCACTACATGAACCAACAATTTCAATGGATTTATCTTTGAATTCAAAGCTTAAACCAACAAGATATGTAAATGGATGCTTGTCTCTATAACATTGAGTTATTTCTTCTAAATTTTTTTTTGTAAAATCTATTGATTTTAAAACTAGTCGATTGGAACGAGTAAAATTTTTTAATTTATGTTCTATTGATTGGTTTTGAGAATATATAAATATAATTGAATATAGATCATCAAGATAAACATATGCATCGATACCAATTAATCGATCAGCAAATGTTAATGAAAGATTTTTGGAATGGTTAAACCATATACCATTAACATTTGAAGGAATATCTCCATTTTCAAGAATATACGCATCTAGAATAGTTATAAATTTTTTAGAATATTTATATTTTATATTTCGAATTATTTACTTCGACAATTTTTTCTTTCAATAATATTGTTAGGTATGTTTCTGTGACAAAAGTACCATAGAGAAATTGATAAAATTAGAATTTGAAAGAAAAATAGACTATATAAGAACAATGTTATTGGGGATTTAAAGAATTTTCTTTGTGTTTGTTTCGTAGTGGTATTTATTAATGATCTGTTATTAGTATCGGTTGTTTCAGGTGGTATCATTGTTGATTCTGTTGAAGTCATTTTTCGTACACTAAGTTTCTCAGATGGAGTTGATGATAATTCTGTTAAAGTTCTTTTTCTTATATCGAGTTTCTCAGATGGAATCAATGCTGAATCTGTCGTAGTCATTTTGCGTTCATCAGACTTATACAGTTGAGTGGAATTGTTTTCGTCTAAAATAACCTTAATTTTGTTGATGATGGAAAATATTTCTAGAAACATTATTCTATAATTAAGATAAAACTTGCCTAATTTCAATTGCTCATACGAAATCATTTGACGTTTATCTTCTTCAGTATTATCATCAAGTACATCCGTAACTGTGGATCTACGTGGTACAGTTAATTCTTTAGGTGATCGATATTCTAAACATAAATAATAAATTATAATTGAAGTTTTTTTTTAAAAATAATATAAACATGCCTTCAAGTCGTTTAACAGCATCATAACAATTTATTTCACGAAATATTTGAATCAAAAAATCTAGATCATCTTCACTAATTACTGCTCGATCAAAAAGTGATTCAAGAAGAGTTAATGTACCAGCAAGTGTTACATTTTCACGCTGCATTCGTGGTAGAAAATCACCAATAAGAAAATGTAAACGATGCCGATCATCATTTGATAGACGATCTTGTATTTGTAATAACAAAGCTCGAAAATCAAATTGTCGATTCATCTAAAATATATTCTTGTTATTTATTGTTGGCATCATTTTATATATGCATATAAAGTAAAACAGTATTATTAATAGTTGAGGAATTGTTTGAAGGAAGAAAAGAAAAGAAAATGTGCAAAAAGAAAAAAAAATGATGTCTCGATAGTGCCTTTCAATTTATTCATCATAGAATACATACCATTATGGGGGTCATATGACCTGATATTGATAGAAAGCAGAAGCAATATAGAATATTACCACAAAAATACTATAGAAATGGAGAACAGAATGGACGAATCCGATGCATGCAGTAGTCCATAGATTGCTGTGCCACTCGTGTGCTTTACTAAAGGTGGAGATTAGGGTAAAAATACATAACGGAAGAGCTAACTAAAGGAATGATAAGAACTAAAAAATACCCATCCAATCATCTCTTTTGTATAATAAAAAATTAAATAAATAAATAGTTACGAATATGTTTTAGATGTATTCTTGTAATTGATCTTGAAACATGAATAAATTGAAAAGAAAGTTCAATTTGCTCAATTGATTAAAATATATAGCTAAAAAGTCTGATAGAAAGTAACTAAATAGACAATAAAGCTCGAAATATTTATATGTGAACATAGGTGTCATATCTAGGGTGCTTTTGAAAGTTGTTTATAATAATAGTAAAATATAACATTTACGTTTCTATAACCATATATATGAAAGTACACACATATGTTTTTCATTCTCATATAGACTAAATAAGAGCTAGATATACAGAACGAAAGAAATGATGTCATGTTTTAAATAGTAGTGCGTATAGACATATTAAATAACATATAATGTCAATTAGATTCTTTTTCGTTCTTATCATTTTCATTATTCTGAGTTGACGTATACCATTCATGGCGGTTATATGTTAAAGAAGGAGAATCAATAAAAACAGAAGACAAAAACAAGGATGAGTCAGAAATTGCCTTATAAACAACATACAAATGGAGTTATTTATACATATATGCGAAAGAAAAGAGATAATAAAGCGATAACCGAAAAGTGAACGTAAGAGATAATATAGGTTGCAGTTCAGTATTCATCACAATCTTCTCAATAAATATCGTATATCATGAACAAGAAATGGTGCATTTTGACTTTGAGAAAATGAAGTAGGGTCAATAATGGCTTTCTTTCACTCAACAATTTCTTATCGACAAGTACAGATCGTGAATTAACCTGGTTCTATGGAGACAATATATCACAGAATTTCAATCTAATGAGAATTCTCTTTCAAATGCAGATCGATTTATTGATTTCAATGTTCCCATTTGCATCCTTGGATAACTTAAGTTAGTTTGATGGCCAAGACAACGCAATTCTCCTTTCCATACACTTTATCTATTGGAGTGGTGAGATGAAGGGAATTTAAAAACCTTTCGTAGCAAGTTACATTTGATCAGTAACAAAAACCAGCAACTTACACATTTCACTCAATATACACGAAAGGTAATTCAACAATCATAGGAATCTATCAACTGAATCTGTCGATGATTAAAGTTTAGTCTGCAATTAGGTATTTTTGAAGATGTAGAATTCTATATAGGATTAGTTTTTCAATTTAAATGACTCTAGTGTTTAATATTTTTTCTCCTGGAATGGTAATCAGAACTGTATAGAACTAATAGACACTAAAACAGGATTTTTACTTATCTTTTCATTTACGAAAACGATAGTTATTCTAAGTATTATTACTCAGACTCACGTTAAAAGTACTTCTTACTAGATATTAGCAAATTGAAGAAACAATCTATTCATAACTTACGATCATAAAAAGAAAATGCACGACAATTTGTTAGCTATATATAAGTTTGGTAGAACGAAAATATACCGAAAGCAAACAGAAGCTTGAAAACTGACGTATCGAGAATGCCACCAATGCCATTTGTGCATACATAATTTATATATAAATATTCAATATATGAATATTGTTGCAGACTATTCACGTATTTATAATGAAAGTGTGTATTGAAGTTGTATTAACAGCACTTTCAAAAAATTTTTTTCCTACCCATATATCTCATTCTTTCATTGTAGTTTTTAAATTATATCTAATCTGTATAGATAATGCATAATTATCGTCTATTAACAAACATTTTCAATTGAAATTATAAACAATATCAGCTACAATTCATGAAATATCACATAGATTATGTTATACACCTTCATATTATCTTATTTTCAATATTGAGCTTTAATCTTAGCTAGAACACATCGTAAGTTTGTTTTAATAAAAAAAGCCTTTCTATATAACATTCAGCTAGACATTATTAGATGCTCGCGTACAGATAATCCTTTATAGGTGCATTTTGCGTTTTTCAAAAAATGAAGAAAATTCTGCGCGACTAAATTTCAACACTATGAAAAAAATAATTTTTTTAGTATTCTATCACTTCGTTTTATTTTTGTTATTTCATGTCTCTATCATCTGATCTGATTTACTTAAAAAAGACTAAAATATACTAGAAAATGCACCATTGAAATCTCTACAATCCACAAACTACAGCTTATTTTATTTGTGCACGTTTTATGGTCGAAAAAAGTACGATTCTGTGCGATCAATTTTCACCTCTTCAAAGAAATTTTTTTTTGTTAACACATACAAAAAATCTTTTTTTCTCGTTTTCTGTAGTAAATTACAGAAGTTTTCACACTGCATTTTATAGTATCTAGTAGTTTTAGAATAAAACATAATTAGAGATAAAAATATAAAATTCAAAGTGCAACCATTTATTATAGATTGCTTATTATTATTATCTGTTTCTATCTAATACACAAATGTGTAAAAAAATTTAAAATAATTTATGATCATAATAGACTTATAAATTGTTTAAGGATCTTTGTTATAAGTGATTATGTCATATTTAATATACTGCAACACAAGAGACAAACGTCGATTTTAACAGCTTGTGGTATATTAACTGTAAATTCTGTAGCAGAGTCCGTATAGGATAGGACGAGAAAAATCATTCTATGGGATCAATTAGATTGTCCCATCCTATGGGTTCTATGGAACAACACTTCTAGTAAAATGACGTTTCTTATTAAAACTTCAAGAGTTCATCCAATCTATTGTTTCCTCAAGAAACGATAAAAACAATCGATCGCACTTTTGTAAACTCAGAACGTGTATAGCTTTATCGAAAGAAAAACTCAATCTCTCGGAAGTTACAACCTTCGGCTTGAAAGATTCATTTGAAAGACGTATGTTAGACCTGTATTGTGCATATTTTACTCATTATTTATATATTTATACATCAATAAGACTGCTTCCTTCCTGTAATACTTTGGTGTCAAATTCAGGGTGAAATTTTGATTTTTTTTTTGTTTTTGATGTTTTGCAGTCTTTTGCATTTTTTCCACACAACAAAAGATACTTATCATGTATTGTGGTTGTAGATGTATAGAGCCGATCTTTAGCTGCAACTAACACTATTTCAAAAAGTAAAAGCCATGAGTATATATGCATAATCATTCATTTCATGTATTATTACTCCTCGCTTTATCTTGATTTTTTTAATTCACTGATATGTATTTATTATTTTTTTATCAGTCTGTTATACATCGTCTAAGGTAGTCGAACCACTAACCAGTTGTATTATCAGATAAGAGAGCTATTTTCGATTATATCACAAATGTATAAGTGTATTCTATTGTACAAATAAACAGCTATATATAGGTGTTGAAAAAGATTTATAAGAAAGGGCTAGAAGAACCCATATGACGTACTGGAAAAACACATGACGTCATGAGAGTGAGAGAACGAAAGAAGATATAGGTGGAATTTACATATATGGTGACGTCACAACAATGATATAGAGACAGAGAAAGAGATGATGCATATATAATGTTGCCACTTAACAATTGGAACACAGTATCTATCATTTGTCAATAGTGTTTCATTTAATTGTGATCAATGACTCTGCTATGAAATAAAATGGATATTGATCCCAACCAGGACAGTGGTTATCATGATCATCATAGTGTTCGTTTTTGATACTCATCACACGTAAAAAGAAGCGAAAAAATGATTATCCACTCTTATCCATATTGCGTTATGCTTAATAACGATGATCCTTTGTTAGAAGGGTTTCTAAATCATATGAAGAATGCAGATAAATATGAAGGAATAGTCGAAAGAGAGAAAAATGGAAATGAAGACTCTGAAATCAATATGGATGCTAACAATAGTATTGAATAAACTTTTATTAAACAGGAACATCTCAAACAGTATCTCTGCAGTTAATAAATAGAATAGTTACCAACTATCTTACTTTTCTTTGTAAATAAGTTGTTATCTATGTGAAATAAATAATCTTATAAAATTGATCAAATTTATGTCAAACTTCTTTCACATATCTTTTAATTTATGTCTTCTACAAAGCCAACTTCCTGATGTATCAATATTATTATAACATTAGATAGTCTATACGGTTCTCTAATAAATAACTAAGTATAGTCATAAAATAATAAAAAACCTATTGTGAACGAACTGACCAAACAAACAACTTCTCTCCCTGAGTTTATGTCAAAGTACTATAGTATCTAATGTAATTATATTTCAATATATTTCAGTAAGTACGTCTAAATTAATACATCCAACTCAGTATGTGCTTTTCTATTTGTTTAAATCTATACGGTCATATTACATTCATATCTCATGGTTATTTTTTATTATCGATCTATGCTTTCTTGTTTAGATGATTCTTCTTACTGTATACCAGCGATGTAGCTACCCTTGGACAATTGCCCAATAATTTTTTGAAAATGATATCAACTGCCCAATGCTAAAAAACTCTTGATATGTGTGTTTTCAAAGACCTGAGTGATGTTATTTTAAAAGATCGTTCTCTATAGTAATTTAATCAAGCAATCGAGAAAGATCAATTGACGATTTTTTCCAGTGAAGCGATCGTCATAATTCACAATAATAGCAATGTAACAGTAGTTTTTCGTCAAAACACTCGTCAGATCTTTTCAAGTTTCCTAATAAAAGTTATAAATGCATACATGTATTTATCATTTTAAAAATGACTAAAAAAATAATATGAACGCATCGATTAAATCATCTTTTATAAATGGTTTAAGATAATGGTTTTGCTGTAAGTCAGGGAAAAAAAATAATATCTTTCCATTTCTCATTTATTTTGAATGATATAAGTGAGCACTTGACTATAAATTAGGCAAAAAAATAATTTTTTTTCAACATTTATTGCTTGTTATATGACATAAATGAATACTTTACTGTATATTAGTCAAAAACTTTTTTTTGTCATTTATCGTTTATCATAAATGATGTAAGTGGAAAAGCATGTTATTTTTTTTGTCTGACTTACAGGAAAACCATCATTTATTAGATTTCTAATAAATGATAAATGACAAATATTCAATATATACTGCTATTGAGTCTGTGTGTCAAGAAGACATTTTTTTCAAAGAGAGAGGATGATTGAATATAGAGTAAACAAGAATTATTGGCTGAAACAGTATATAAGGGATTGTAACGATTACAGTCAGTGTAGGGTGTGTAGAGTGTATAATTCGAGTGCTCGGCTAATCAAAATAACTCCTGTCTTTATAACTCGCCTTTTATTTCAATGTCGCACCGTGAGGATGCGTAGTGCTCCAAAAGTGCTGCGACAAAAATTGATCTTTGTGTACACAACCACTCCTCTTTTTTCCAACCTTTGTGATTCGAAAGAAACTAGCTAGATGGAATGTCCAAAAGAGCGAAAATGAGGGCAAAAGACGAGACGTGAGGTATCTGTGTGACTGACGACGAAGTCGTAAAGAGTAATACAGGGCATCTAGCTGAATAAGATTGAAGGTGAGAAGTAAGAGGCACAGCATCTAACTCAGTGAGGGTTACGTAAATATCACATACAGAGGATGTCTAAACGCGAGGTTAAAACGAACTTCGTATTCATGATTAAAGGTTTTTACAAAAGATGAATGTCTTTCATACTCGTGTTGCAATGTATATTATCTATCGGAATGGTTGAAAGCGTTGGTGTTACTTTATTTAAAATTGAGTGCAGTAGTGTACTGAGGAAAGGATGGCAATAGAGCCTGACTTCACTAGAAAAAGATTGCCTAGAAAGGACGATGTACGGAACTGAAATGTGTTGCACTAAAGATTTTTGTGACGGTCCATAGCGAGCTCGTTCCTTAGAAACTTCTGTTTCAACTTTAGAAAGTTTTTGCATACACTAATATTTGAGTGTAGAATTCGAATTGGTCAGCTGTTAGGTTGCCTCTGAAAGAATAGTTGGTTTCTGATGGTGTCAATAATTAATTTTCTGAAAATACCATTTGGAAAAACACTTATCCTTAATAGATTTACAAAATTTATAATTTGCGAAAATTTAATCTTTCTCTTTTCCCAAAACTAACATGGGCGTTTTCTCCCATTTCTAAATTTATAAAATTTTTAATTTATATAAAATATATTTTTCTTTTTTGTAATGATGTGTTCGAAATTGAAGTAGGTAGCTACTCATATACTCATAAGAGTATAATGCATGAAATTCTTATCCCATCAGAAAGGTAACGGACATAATTACGTGATAATGCAGTGATATAGTCATGCGTTGCAGTGAACTAAAAGAAGTAAAGCGTTTTAATGTATGATAAAGATTGTATTATCATGTAACTACGTCCATTATGTTAAAAATTGACTGTGAGAATAATAAATTGATTTATGACCTACAGCAAACTTCACTTGAGACGTGACAAATTCAAGGACATTATATAGTCTTGAATTCCACTTCCTATCCTGAATAAGTTTTGTTTGAAGCCGATAAAGTTTTACTTTTTGATTTTGCACATCTCTTGCTTTATCAACTTTCAAGTTTCAAGATCCTCGTTTTTTAAACAGTCGTGAAGGATGTAGCCGTCTGTGATGGCAAAAATTATTGCGAAATACTATAAGTGAAATAGAATGACAGGTAGTTTGCGAAAAAAAAATAATATAAAACAGCATATTTTTTTAATCGGCTCACAAAAAGATTTTTTCTGAGAAATAATGCTTGTTGCACAAACATGAATAGATTTTGAAGACTTAAAGATTAATTAAAGAGATTTTTATTCTTTTTAGGTTCTCAAAAGTACGACTCTATTCAATAGTTGCTAATGTGAATGCCTTCAATGTTAAGAGTACTTAGACACTTTTTTGAAATTGATGTGAAGATAATTGTCTTTTTCAAAAGATTAGAAGATAACATCTTTTTTTTTCTTCAATCAAGGCGTTCCTTAATAATAAAATGTTTCTTGCACCATAAATAGCAACAAAATAGCAGTAAGTCTATTGTGTAAAAATATTGCTGTCTCCTCATTTTAATTAGCTTGAAGCTGCGTTAAGCCTTTCTCTTCCACTTGCTAACTCTTGCCCTTACAAACCACTTGGATTTCCTTTTTTCTTTATACGATAATATTATTTCAACTCCATCATATGCTTCGAAAGGACACAAAGCAAACAATAAGAAGTACACTCTGTTATGAAATATATACTATTTCAAGTAGAAAATTTTTTCACCCCACTCGCCTTTCAGAGTTTCAAGCTCTGGAACAGCTGTGGAATTGTCGCTTTACATCATTAATGACTGCATTAAGCTGCAAAATTGATAATTATAAACCAAATAATGCACAACAAAATTATAATTAAAACTAAAATTGATTAGAGTCGTTTTTTTTTCACAGATTACCATCAAATGACAATCGATGATAATCTGATTAGCAATAAATGTCATCCGATGATAATTCGCGAAAAACTTTCATTATAATTTTCTTTTTGTTGTAGAATGTCTAGATAATTAATTTTGATTATACTCACAGGATATTGAAATTTTAACTGGATTCTATAAGCAAAAGTTTTTCACTGAAGGTATAACGTTATTTTGATCACTTGGTATTATTTGGGCTCATATTACCTGATATTTTGCAGTTATTTTGAGGTACGTTGATATAATAATCTATTTAGATTCTAACAGCTTTCGTCAAATTGTCAAGAACGATAAATTATGAAATCGTTGCAGAATTGTTACTATCAGGTACAGAATGTTCCAATAGCCGTGTTCACTTAAAAAATATGCCTAACTCTATTGTTAATCAAGCTTAATTTAATATTTTTTTATTTAGAAGAGGGAACCATAAAATTTTTTATGTCTAAGATAACGTTTATAAGTATTCTTGAAAGTGTGCCACTTCTAGTTTTGATTAAAAAAAAGTTAATATTTTTTCACTAGTATAGAGAAATGTACGACGTATTTCAGGTATCTCTATAATTAAGGTATGGAAAAAAGTTCGCGATATTTTTTCCTATCGATAGATTTTTTGCAACTACTTGAACAATTTTAATGAATGAATTGTTCCTTGTAAGTTGTAGAGCTTTTCAAACTGCATCTTGTGGCATATTTGGTTTTTTTTTTAGATACAATACATTAAGTGATGAAAAATTGAAACACAAAATGTGACTGTTTAATCTATTCCACCCGTTTTTTTTTGCAGAACCAAAAATGCATGTAACAAACTTGCTCCATGACTCTCGTACGTCTTGAGCTAAAACCTTTTTTTTTACACAATAAATACACTTTGAAATACTCTTCAAAATGATAATTTATTTGTTGAAATTACTCAAGTAATTACAGAGATATAACGATAGGAAAAATATTGCAAACTTTTTTCGATACCTTATCATAATGATAGACTTAAAATAATTACAATGTCTTACAAATGCTTTATTAACATTCGTTTTGATATATTTTTATAGAGAAAAGGCAGTTATGCTATATATAATGACAAAAAAAAATTATGAAACCTTCCAGTATCCTCATTTTACTGTGTATCAAAGTTTTGACTCTGTCAAGAATAAACTACTCTTCAGAATGTATCAGCAAGATGCTTTTATCAAAAAATGTTGAACAAAACGATTATACAGCATTTGAAAGAGATTGTAGTCATTTAAAGTTTATCCTAATAATAAAAATAAAAATAAACACATGAAATGTGTCATACATTTCTCTATGGTACTAGAAAAATACTAAATGTTTCTATCACAACCAGCAGGGACACATTTTCAAGAGCATTTGTAGATTTTGTCGTAGACAAAAAGAACTTTATGCTTTCCTCTTTCAAATAACAAAAAAGTATTACATTAACATTGTTTAGTAATGGACTCACACGCATTTTTTAGGTAGTAGGCACGACTTTTGGCGCACTCTTTATGCATACATAGATAAAATAAACAGATAGCTTTATAACACATCGACTTTATAATTTAACACGGTAAATGTATTAAGGAAAATGAATCTGACAATAACTGGATACTTTCTAGAGTACAACTAAGATCCAACTTGGCAAAAACTAATACAAACGCATCGAATTATAACATTTTAGGAAAATTATCTACAAGTAGTTTTAATGTTTTCATTGAATTTTTAATTAATTTGATAAGATTGTCTTATTCTTTACAGAAAGTAATTAAAAATCCATTACGAAATTTTTTATAATATAATAATTTTGTTTACATGATAAATATGAGAAGATGTTATCTTCTTAGTTCATTTTCTATGACGTCTGCTAAATAAAATAAGGCCCATATAAGGAAAATAAATTGAGGCAATTTCTTTTTTTATCTATACGTTGAACTGTTTAACTTCCAAGCCTAGCAGGTACAAATAAAGACTTAACTAATTTTCTATTTTTTATTAAATCTTAGATGTTTGTATTACAATAGAAACTTTTTTGTATCATAAAATAGAATTAATCTCTATTGAATACAATCTTTATATCCTATAATATAAAAAGAATAGTAAATGTGCTGTCAGAATTATTTATTCTAACAAGTAAGCGTTTGTTTATATTGAAAATTTTCAAAATCATTAAAGGCGAATATTATACATAAGTTATCGCGAAATTCTCTTGAATTTTATCATACAAATGTGATTATATTCTACCAGTTAATCATGTAAGAAAGACAAAAGTAATACAAGTTAACAGCGCGATTAACATTAAAAAGCCAGATATTTGTTATAAAAAGGTTGAGATCGAGTATTTTAAAACATTTGAATGCTTATGAATAGAGATAGGTACGAAATTATGATTAGATGAAGACGTAAAAGCTTGATTGAAGAAAGTGAGAAATAATTATTGTACTTTAAGAAAAATATATGGAATGATATACATAGATGAGATTAAACAAAGCAAAAAGTATTATGCACATTTTCATTTTTACCCTATTTGGCTATTCTCTATATGATTTCGATTTACTACGACCTTATGATTTCATGTTTGAGTAGAGGACGATCACTCAGCTGTGACATTTACAGATATTACATTCGTTTTCGGAAATATGTTGAGACATCATTCGAAGTAGATTCAGTTACAATTCTCAAGTGCTCATTCACTTTTGAGTCGAAATTTAGTACATATTATAGAGGTTAGTGAGTTATGTCTACCATAAAAAGAGTTCACGCCCTTAGCTTGTTTGGAACGAGGTCGAATGTTTCTTGTATCATAGCTGCATATTTGTATTAAGTCTCATCTATATTATGCACAAATGTTCTCTGATTTTAATGAAACTTTCATTATTCGTGGAGTTCTAGATTCTAAGCATTTTGATAAAAAAAAGTTCTTCAAAACGCTTTTGTTTTGAAAGAAATACACTCAAAATACTGCAAACCGCAAAAGTTAAAAATTTAAAAAAAAGAGTTTATTGGCAACTTGTAGGATTTTTCTACTTGTGGTGTTTTGAATGCATTTCGATCAAAACAAAAGCATTTTGGAAAACTTCTTTTTATTAAAATGCTCAAAATGAGAAGCATCACAAACAATGAAAATTTCATCAAAATCTGAGAATATTTGTGCACAACGTAGTAGAGACTTTCTGGAAATATTCAGCTTTGAAATTAAAAACGTTCGATTTTGTCAACACAAGCAAGAGATGCGCACGGTTTTTTATGATAGATATAATTCATTAAGCTCTATAATATACATTAAATTTTGGTTCAAAAGCGAATGTGCACTAGAGAGTGTTTCTTTGAGTTATCATAAGTTCACCAATAGGACACTTGCCAACTGACGAATGTACAGAAGATATACTGGCGAAAGTATAATAGACTTTCTCCAATTGTCATGGAATACTATTAATATGAAATGCAAGTAAGAATTAAAGTTAGAGCCCATTGGGCTCAAGAATTTCTGAACCTGTATCCGGCCGATGTGAACTTTTTTGGACCTGAAACCAATCGATAAATCTATTAAAGACCTGGATTCGAATCATAATTGTAATAATCTTAATGAAATTTTTTAATACGAACCCGATAGTCGCTCTGAATAAGCGTGGTACTTTTCTTGATTTTTTTGTGTTTGACCAGTAGCATACTACAATTTTTTCATATGATACGAAATCAAAAGGAAGACTGTCCATATCCGATAATCAAACAATCTTAGGTATCAAAAATAGAGACAAACCAACAAAAATTAAAAGAAATTCCAAAAAGATTATTGTATATATGAGATATTTCTTTGGATCTGGTCTTGATTAGTAAAATTTTTTAGATCCGAACCCAATGATTACAGGCCTTCCAGACCTGGATTCGGCCAGGTTCGAGTCCCAGTATAACCCAACCGGCTTTAGCTGAAGCTATTGTTGTTTGAACATATATTATACCCTACACTCATCAGTATAGCCGATAGGACTTTTCGAATGCACATCTAATTCACAGCCAAATTGGAAAATTCCTAAGATTATATAGACGAAAGTATAGTGAAATTTCCCTAATTGGTGAAATTCCAGAAGGCATGTTGGCGACAGTCTTATTGGAGAAATTCGGAAATTTAGTTTCTTTAGAAGTCCTATTTATAATCCTATTAGTTCTCTGTTAATTCATTCTCATAAATTATTCAATGCTTAATTATTTCCACTATTAAAAGAAGGATCATACGTTGAGTCTGTAATCTGCGTTCATTCATTACAGAATGAGAGAAGGTATATATACATAGATAGGGTAGTCTAAAAATAAGAGAGCAGCAAAAATAATGTACAGGATTTTTTCAATTTTTTCTTTATAGATCAATAATTAGATCCTATAACTAGACTGCATATAGGGGATACCTATGCTCGCAAGTAAAGTATATTATCAGCCTTTGACTGTAGCAATTTGTTGAAAGACATACATGTGTCTCTTGTGTACGCATATACAATTATCATAACAAAATACTTTGATCTCTCTTAATCTTTACATTATTACAGATTAGCTGCACGAAAAATTACTGAAAGATGAGATACTATGGAAATAATATTTGATTTTAATTAAACAACAGTAGACGCATGTAATAATTGTATAAGTATATGTCGTGTCGAAGTTACACTTTTTATCAAAGTCACAACTTCGACGGACAACATTGTCGAACTTAGTTTGATAGATATAATAAATATCAACTACCGAAAAATTAATGATATCTTCTGCATTATATTTTGGAAATTATTTGTTTTTTTTGTATTAGAATATAGAACTAAATTTATTTCTGAATATTATGACAAATGTGCGAATATTCAGATAAATAAAAAGCACAAAATGTTGTTTTCGATGTTAGAATTATTAATAGATTATAATCTCATTATTTTATTTCATGAAGGATTGTTCTATCTTTTATATCCTAGTAAACTACTTTCTGTCTGTGTTGCAGCAAATACACAAAAGCACAAGCTAAATGGATATTTATTCTTTTTCAAACGTTTGTACATTTCTTATAATATTCAAAAATAAATTTAGTTCTATATTCTAATACAAAGAAAATAATTTTCGAAATATAATGTAGAATATATCATTGATTTTTTGGCAGTTGATATTTATTATATCTTTCAAACTAAGTTCGACAATGTCGTCCGTCGAAGTTGTAACTTCGACACGACATATATACAACAGACATGCGTGGCCCTCGCAACAAGCTGTTATAGTTAAAAGCTGATAATAGGCTCTATCGGTAAGTACTACTAACTATTATATGTGGCTCAAATATGAGATCTATAAAGAAAAAAATCGCTTGAATTCTACGTTTTGGTTTTCTTCATTTTCTTACTTTTGGACCAGTCTGTGTTGTTTTTTTTCTTTACTTATGTATTTATCTGTAGTGCTAAGTCGATTCGCAAGTTGATATTCCTGCTTTTATTCGTTCTAAAATCTTGCCATTCGAATAAACTCAGCAAGATTCGTCTTGTGTATATCCCTACATAAAATTCTTACGCTTCTCGAGCATCGTATTTGATTAAAAACCAAGACTTATTGAATTATTTATCTCTATTGAAACGCCATATTCATATAGGCACGTTTATACTTCGCATACTGATGATGTGACTTGAGGTCTCGAAATCTCTATTATGTATTATTTAGATTCGTGATCATTTTTTATTCAGCTACTTATAGATAATAGTTCTCATTCTGCAAATTTAATGTTTTCTACTATTATTTGAATTAAAAAACAAGATCTATTAAACTATTTATCACGATGAGTGACATTCCCTAGGGAAGCCGATCACTAACTTCGAGCTGAATTTGTGACTGTAGGCTATAGAAGTTTGTCGACGAGGTTCTATGAAGAATTATTTTAAAAAAGTGACGATTAGAAACATATATAATTCGTTTATTACCTTTTATCTATTTGGTTTCTTATCCAGTCAAGAATGTTCACCGAAGTTTTTGCAAAAACTTCTTCATAGTTTACAGAACATGTAGAACTCAACTTAGATGTTCATATGCAAGTGAACCCGAGTTATAGATTTGTGTATTAAAAAAAAATAAAAAGAGCTTAATGTTTATCTATTATAAGTATATCGACGACGTTTGCAATGCGTTACTTGTTTCTTAGATTCACTCAGCTATTCTATCTTCTTATCATGTCAAACACAACCAATAATCTCGTTGCAAATCTAAATAGCGCTACATTCTTGATCAATCATATTATTCCAGTTCTCCAAATCACTTTTGGAACATTTGGAAATTTGTTCAACATCATTATATTTAGTCGTCGTGCTTTACGTACTAATCCGTGTTCAATATACTTTTTCGCCGGTTCGATTAACAACTGCCTTGTTGTTGATGTGGCATTACTTACTCGTTATATTGCAAGCAATTGGGATTTGGATCCATCAGCTACCAACACTGTCTTATGTAAATTACGTAACTTTTTCATCTACACTACTCTTACACTCTCTTTATGGTTTACTGTCCTTGCCAGTATTGATCGATTTTTCTCAAGCTCACAAAATATACGACTGCGTCAAATGAGTAGTTTGCCAGTAGCTCGAAAGATGATTATATTAACTATTATATTCATTTTGCTAATGTATGTGCACATACTGATTTACTTTAGATCTGCTGTAATCGGTAGTACAATCAGTTGCACTTTTTTGCCATTTGGATACGTTGTTTTTTTGAGTTTTTTTGGTCCTCTCATTTCCTGTGTTATACCGATTGGATTAATGAGTATCTTTGGTATTCTGATGATTTTTAACATTCGCAATAATCATAAACGTGTTTTTCTACATCTCAATACTGCACGAAATAAACGTTTGCGCTCAAATGATCGTCAACTAATTATAATGCTTTTAGTTCAAGTGCTCATCACTACTCTGATCTCAATTCCATACTTTGCACTCGCTATATATAATGCAGTCGCAATAGTTATCCCTCAATACAAGCTCTCAATGTCTGGACAGGCTATTTATAATTCGGCATTTAATCTATTTCGATTACTTTATTATAGTAATCCTGTTCTTGGATTTTATATATATACTTTGACTGGACCCAAATTTCGAGCCGAAATGAAGTATTGTATCCGAAATGGTTTGAATTCAGCTCTATCACTAATTGGTCTGGCACCAAGTCGACCATTGAGAGCTCGACGAGTATTACCTAATCAAAATCAAAATAATATCAATAATTACCCTATGACAACAAGCAGAAAAATGTTGTCCAATCTACGAAAAATTAATAGTCAATAATCAACACGACATTTGCTTGATAGACATAGGAAATAAGTATTCCAGTATCAGACATTTATCCATAATCACTGTTGTTACCATCGTATCATAAGTATGTAGAACTTCTATTCGTAAACTCAAACTTCATATATTAATAAATCATACAAAGAAATAGAATCATTACATTTGATACACACTTTCTTTTTTATTGTCTTTGAAATTTTAGTAATAGTACCTGGTTCATGGAAGAAATAAATAGTAGTATCAAATGTTTTTTAAACACACCATCCACTCTTTCTTGAATAAATCAAGAAAGAAAAGTGGTTGTGTACATATAATTTCCATCATTTGAATTATAAACAAAAGTAGAATAAAGTATATCAATTTCAATTGGTATACACTTAATAAGTTAAGCAATGCTTTATCAGATATTTCGACAACAATGTTCCAAAAACATTTTCTTATTGTTTTTTAAATATCGTGAAATTTTTCGGCAAAGAAAATCAAAATCTATCAATCTGATAATTATTGTGTATGTCAACTTATTTTATCCTGAATCAATGGACAAGTCAAAAATCGAACAAATATCTATTGGTCATTATTAAAGGATCTGTAATAGAAATGTGTTTTCAAGTGAAAAACTATAATACATACAAGACAAAATATGATCGATTTTTTTTGTTGGCTTTATCAAAAGATATAGAACAACCTCGACTCTAAATAGTGTTAAATTATCAACTCTTTATTTTTTTTAATTATGAAATTATTCAAAAAGTGCCTGTGATTACCTATCTCTGAAATGAACATTAATATGGCGATAATTTTTAAAGACTATATTCTAGAGGAGATAGGAGTATAACGAAGAACAATACTTGCAAGTAACAAATATCTAATATAAAGAAAAAACGATAAAAGTATCTGCGTGTCAAAAAACACACAATTAATCTAAACGTATATTTGCAAGATTATCTAACATAACATTTTATCTCTAGCCTGAAACATAAAATTTACATGATATCTGAAACAAATTCTTTAATGCATATTAATACACATTATAAAAGTCAATATTGTGTGATATGCTATATTCAAAAATAATATTTCTAATGTAATTTCATTTATACTCTCATATATCATCTTTAATAAACTTCATTCAAGATTAAAAGTTAAAAAAAAAATAAATTTCTCAATATATTTATAGAATAGCTAGCTGATTGATTACTTATTATTTATAATAATATTAACTATATTATTCCTATTCATTTTTCAATATCTTGAGGGTGAGAAAATAAAAAAAATATATAGATAATAAATGATGTAAGATATATTTCATATTCATTAAGAAAATAATATTTTTAGTTCTATTTATATATAAATTTACATTTAGTTTAATAAATCTTCAATCACCTTCTATTACTGAAATAATAATGATAAAACATTAATTACATCAATATTGATAAAAGAAATAAATATTATATTTTACCTATGCGTACTTAAATGCCGCTAAAATGATCATCATAATACTCAGTGCATGCACTATTATTAATAATGACCTCAACAACCCTTAAATTATAATTTATACAAATGAAATAAATTATTTAGTAAATTAAATTTCAAATAATAAAATTTGAAGAATGATTTATAATATGTTACTTAATAGAACTTATCAAAGAAAAAAAATTGTTTTGATGCTGTATTTTATTCATTCTTTTCACCCTTTATAATAAATACTGAAAGTGCATTATTTACGATAAACTTCCATGTCGATTTCGATGATTCATAATCGAATGAATACCTGTATTATAAAATAATATTATCATATTATTTAACCATCCGTTAACGTTCTGGAGTCCAAGCGAACTTACCTTAAATTTTTGTTCTGCTTTTTTTTTATCAGAGCCATATTTTACCTATCGACTTACTATTTTTAGTAGCTCTATATGAAATTAGAACAAGAAACAGGAGAGGATTAATTTACTTCTAAAAACTCTATATAAAAAACGCCGAAATATTTTTTCTAAACTTTACTTTAATAAAAAAAACCAAAATATGTCAACAATCTATAGAATAAAAAAAACGAAATGATACACAACCGGATTTTAAATGAATCTGATACATTATATTTAAACCTTGCTTTGTACAAAAAAAACAAACAGATACATATTCGGAGAAATCATGTCTAATTTTTTTTTTCCATATCAATATACAATTTGTTAACATTTCTACATTGGTAAATCAGCAATAGTTGTTGGTGAAGTTCGACGATACCAGATAAATTGTATTGCATCAATATATCCAAGAGCTCTACCTCGGACATGACCTATGGTATAATTTTGAAAACCTTCATTCATTTGTGTACCATTTGATGAACCAAATAATTCACTTGATCGTCCTTTATTTGTAAAAAAA